>CABHPH010143823.1:20450-43087 GCA_902168325.1 Peromyscus nudipes | reverse complement strand
GAACATCTACTATGTACAATATAACTACAATATTCAGTCTCAGGAGTATAGAAGAACAGTGATATCATCTCCAATCCCCAAGTTCTCACAATCCAGAAAATACATAAAAATAAAAACCTATATACATTAAAATGCATTTAAAAGAAACACATTGCTACCTGCTTTAAAAGGAAATTGAGATTACTGAGTTAGAGAAAAATGAAGAAAGGTTTCTTGAAAGATAAAACATTGAAAAGTGGAACTCTAACAACCCTAACTTCTGAGTATATAAATAAATTAAATAAAATCGTTATCCTTTTGTCAACAAGGTGCATAATGACTGTTGGTTACTATTAACTATGAGAAAAGTAGAAAATAAAAATAAATACTAAATAAATCTAAGAGGATATTTTTGAAAAGGAGATCAACAACAATAACTATACTGTTAAATTTCCATTTACCTCAACTATCTTAAAATTTTATATTAAGAAACGTGAAAGACTAACAGAAAATACATTTGAAGTAACAGTCTATTCATCCACTTTTACTACTTTAGAAACCACTTTAAAAAAAAAAAAGAAAAAAGCCCTTAAGAGCTAGGTCTCCACTGTCCATACTTCTCTTGGCATTCTGGTCTTTCATACTCCCATTAGACTCTGCTTGGAGTTCTTCTACATTCTACATTCTAGCTTGGAGCTCTTCTACATTCTACATTCTAGCATAGAGTTCTTCTACATTCTACATTCTAGCTTGAAGCTCTTCTACATTCTAGCGTGGAGTTCTTCTACATTCCTCCTGCAAATGATACAAAAGCCTACAAATCATGTGGTGAGGTTTATCATAGGAGCCCACTCCTTGATACCAATTTCTGTGTTAGTTTATTCTCTCATTGCTCTGACAAAATACCCAACAAAGATAACTTAGGAAGGTTTACTCTGGCTCACAGTTTGAGAGTATATCCATCGTGGAAGGGAAGCCTGCTGTGGCTAGTCACAGTCAGGAAAAAGAGAAATGAATGTGGGCACTCTGCTTGCAGAAAACGTGTTTTCTGTTCGCCTTTCAAGTTTCTCAGTATAAAACTCTAAGGTAGTCAAGAGACTCACAGAAGACGGGTCTTCTCTCCACAGTTAAATCACTCTGGCAACCCTCTCATGGACACATCCAGAAATGTGTCATCTAGGGGACTCTCAATCCAGTCAAACTGATAGTCAAGATCCCATGGTTTTAAGTTTTTAAAATCAACTTCTGAAAAAACTGAAAGCACAATCTTAAAACAAATCTGATTTTGAATTTCAATGTCAACAGTAGCAAACATCAGACAACTTATTTACGATTTGAACTCTTTAATATAAAAAAAATATAAAGTTGTGCTAGGCATAGTGGTACATGCCTTTAATCCCAATGTTTAGGACTAAAACCGTACGAAGTCTGCAATTCATTTTCACCTGGTTTAAATAAAATTAATTACAGGACTCAGAAGGCAGAGACAGGCAGATCTCTGTAAACTTGAAGCCAGCCTAGACTACACAGTGAGCTCTAGACCAGCCAAAGCTAAATAGTGAGACTCTGTCTCAATCTCCTTCCCCTACAAAAAGATGGTAAAGTTGTAACGTTTACGTAAGAAAATAAATGCACAGTATTTGGTAGAGTATATGTGGAGAACTGAAGAATTAGTTCTATTTTTTTCCTCTCTCCTCAAGGTGAAGCTCTATTACCGGTAGTCTCATACAATCCTCTCCCTGCTGCACCCATTTGGTCCCTCTGCCTGCATGCCCTTCTTTGTCACGTGTAACACACTCAAATCCTCCTTCTAGTTCAAGTTCATACTTCAATGTTACCTCTTCTCCTATCTCCCACGACTAACTATATTTCATCTATGTTACTTCATGTTTTTTCTGTCGTAAGCACTGTCTCAACTGCCTGCTTGAAAAGAACATAGCTCATTTATTTTCATTCCTCCTCCTAACACAAACCACAATTTTGAACATGGTAAGCTTTCAAATATTTGACAAATAATACTATTCTAGATTTCTCATTACAATTGCATATCATGTTGAATCCTTTCTAGTATTTTACAAATAAAAAGATAAACTGTCCCTATGCTGTATTCAGAATCTCAATTCTTCAGTAAGTATCAACATTTGTATCTTACTTGTTTTTTGGGCGGGGTTTTGAATGTAGCTCACACTGTCCTCAAACTCACAGTCCTCTTGAGTTCAGGGGTTACTAGCATGTGTCACCATACCTTGGCTTAAAATTATAAAAATAAATTCATAGAAGTATTTGTGTAAAACAAAAGCCATCCAAATCCAATTTTTACAAGTATTATTTTGTAAGAAAGCATATTAGTTAAACAGGAAATGTTTAAGAAATCCTCAAAATACCTATTTTATAGACATTTGGGGCAAATTAATATAGAACACAGGTCCTTGAGGCAACAACAGAACAATAAACAAAAAACTCAGGTCCTTCTATTCTTTATTACTAACTTGGGATTTTTCTACATGACTGGTCATTCATACAACACTATCTTTTTAAATAATGAGAACTATTTTTTGTCTTTTTAAAAATAAATTACAGTTGGGCATAGTGGTACACTTGTATAACCCTAGCACTTAAGAGGAGGAAAAGGAATCAGGGGTTCAAGGTACATCAGCTATGTCGGGAATTCAGAATTAGTCTTGGCTACATGAGACTTTGTCTAAAAAAAACACAAAACCAACCAACCAATCATTCTCCATATAATTTCAAATTTCTTTGCAATGCAGATACATAAAAGGGATGTTAATGTAGGAGTTTTAAGATAAACTTTGGTTTATATAACCTCAGAGCAGAGGAAACTTCATAAAACTGTATTTTGTCCTACTTACTGTACCACTGTGTCTCACACTCTTTCTTTCCTTCCTCCTTAAGTCAGGTATCCTTGGCCGGCCTAGAACTCAGAGAGATCCATCTACATCTGCCCCGAGTGCTGGGATTAATCTCACACTTTCAAAAACAAAAAACAAACAAAAAAATGTGAAAATGAGTTGCAGACACCATACCACTTAGTCCTAAGCATTTCCCTATATTTTCTTAGGAATGAGGATATTAGCTTAGACAACCACAGTACAGCTAAACAAATCAGTATTACAACAATGTGACACTTTCTATAAAATTATTTGCCTTAGAGTTATTTCCCTAGTTCAGAATATGTTCAGGGCCATGGATTACAGCTGTCAGGCCTCTTTGGCATGTGACCTTCTACAGCAGCTCTTCAGACTTTTTGCACCTTTTGACCGAGAGTCTCACCAATACTGAACAGTTACTTGCACAGCAACACTTCATTTAGGTTCATCTGCATTTACTTCAGGTTAAGAGAAACTAATGGATTGAAAATCATGGAGTTACTTTACAACCTGGTCCACAGGCAGAGTTAGACAGACACTGGGCCTGTTGTAGGCTTCTGAAACCTCGAGGCCCATCCCCAGTGACACACCTCCAACAGGGTGTCATCTCCCAGTCCTTCCCAAATAGTTCCATTAACTGATGACCAAGCAGTTCAAATATACGACCCTATGGGGGCCATTTTCAAACCACAAGGGGGAAATAGCATGTGGGTCAAATAAGGATACTACTAATTTTTCAGAAATCTGAAACGTCTCTAAAATAATTGTATGTTTTAAAGCTGTACTAATTGAAAAATCTTCTGAGAGCCTGAGAATTCTCGTTATCTCTTGGGCAATACTTGGTAAATAACAATTTTTTTTCTTTTTTTTCTTTTTTCTTTTTAACAAAAATAATGAATGGCAAATTACTGCCTGCTTTCCTTTATTATATTCCTGTTCATGAGTAAGGTAAAGCGTCTAATTATTTGTGACAGAGATGGCTGGCTCTCCATCCATATTTCTTGTACTACTAATACAGATGTGTTCAGGGCTCATGTTGTTTCCTGAGCTGATTATAAAGAAGTATGTGGATTACCTACTGCTGCTGGAGATAATTAAGCCTGGTTCCTGTATTCCTACACAGCAAAAAGCTACCTTCTCACAAGATTATGTTGGACCATTAGAGTACCCATAATTACCACTGCTACTTTACAGAGTTTGTGTATGAAATCCATGATCATATCTCCCCTCTGCTTTCTCATCTGGTGTTTGTCCGTTACATACTGCATTGTAGACTGTCTTCATGGAGTGTGGAAAGCCATCCTTCATCCATCATTTATATTGCAAATGTCTTTCACTATTGAAAAATTGTAAGGGCCAGAGGATTGGAAAGTGTGCTGTGAAATACTGCCTTCTGTACATGACAGAGCTGATACACTCACAAATGCACAGACGCTGTGGGTATCTGAATAAGATGTTCACAAGATCATAGTTCTAGCACGGATGGGGGAGGAACTACCAAGATGAGGGGCTAATAGAAGCTAATGGCTGCTGAGGGAGTGAGACTCCTTCAGGGTGTCGACCACTGGTAAGCTGCCCAAGATACAGTACCTGGTCTCACAACCATACACATACAGGCAGCACTAGCTGGATTTAGCAGATTATTTAAAAAATAATAGGACAAGAAATTGGGAGGGGCATATGTTAGGATGGATCTGGGAGGAATTAGAAAGGAAAAAAATAAATGTTTATCTTATTTCAATGTACACACATATGAAATTCTCAAGGAATAAATTAAAAAACTTAAAAAATAACAATCATTTATTGATATCTTTTAAAAAAGAAAAAAAGAAAAAAGAAAACCATGGAGTTACAAGTAACATTAAACTTAGTTTGATTCTATAGTAACTCTTTAGGCTGAGGACATTCGAGCCCCAGCACTGCAGATATCCACATTTTCTTGAATCTACTATAGTACCAAATTTAGAACCTTACCAATAAAAGATACCTAATATAATTCTATAGAATAAATAAGTAAGTCTGTGTAGCTGGAGTTATCTGCAGTCCTGCCCGGGCCGCAGCCACTCAGACCCAAATAAACACACAGACACTTATATTATTTAAACTGTTTGGCCTAATGGCTCAGGCTTCTTGCTATCTAGTTCTTAAATCTTAAATTAACCCATTTCTATTAACCTGTAAGTTGCCACATGGCTTGTGGCTTACCGGTACTTTACATCTTACTTCTCATGGTGGCGGCTGGCACATCTCCTGACTCAGCCTTCCTGTCCCTAGAATTCTCCTCTCTGCTTGTCCTGCCTATACTACACTTCCTGCCTGGCTACTGGCCAATCAGCATTTTATTTATCTACCAAATCAGAGCAATACATTCACAGCAGAAGGAGCGATCAACATCCACAGCAAGTCTGTCTCGGGACAGAGGAGACTAAGGAAAAAGTAGAGTCAGATTAATGATCAGATTAGAGCTGGAAGGAAAAGGAAAACTGTAAGAAAATCCTTGCTGTGGCTTACAAAGTCTAGCATGATTTAGCCTTTACTTATCAGACCAAGCATCCCAGCCTTCTTTGAAACGTTAAACCTGCCATGCTTCTCACCTCAAAGTCTTCAACTCATAGTTCTCACAAGCCATTAGTTTTCCTGAAGTTAATCTGTGCATCCTTCAGAGCTCTGCTCAAATATCACTTCTTCAAAGTAGCTGCCCTTAACCACCTCCACACTGTAACCAAGCCAGCTACCTCTATAAACTTATGATACAATAAGCCGCTCCTGGCCGGGCGGTGGTGGCGCACGCCTTTAATCCCAGCACTCGGGAGGCAGAGCCAGGCGGATCTCTGTGAGTTTGAGGCCAACCTGGGCTACCAAGTGAGTTCCAGGAAAGGCGCAAAGCTACACAGAGAAACCCTGTCTAAAAAAACCAAAAAAAAAAAAAAAAAAGCCGCTCCTTTACTGTTTATTACAATTCTAAATTAAAAAATGAGTATTCAATAACTGCTTTGTCTACAAGAATGTATGTTGTATGATGGCAGGATTCTGATACATCAAAATAATGAATCAACATATGTTTAAACTATTAATTTGTTATTTTATAAGTTATTAATATTATTTGTTAAATTCTTAATAAGCTGAGATACAGAATACCTTTTATCCAATCAATTCTGGTAAGAAAAACTGCAGGAACTTTACTTAAAACAAAGACACTAGAGAGATGCTCAACAATTAATAGTGCTTCTTACTGCTCTTGTAGAGGACCTGAGTTCAGGTCACAGCACCCACATCAGGGAGCTCACAACTCGAGCCCTGGGGGATCTGACACCATTTTCTGGCCGCCCAGGCAGTTCCCTAGCCCTACACAAGTAATTAAAAATAAAAAAAATCTTTAAAACAAATAAAGAGACATGGCAATTGGGATTACGAAGTATATTAGAGAAAAACAAAATATAGAGGAAGTCTGGCACTTTCCACTACCTTTTCTGAAGGACCGACTATGGGTAAGACCTTCTCTTTTTTTTTTTTTTTTAAAGATTTATTTATTTATTGTGTATACAGTGTTCTGTCTGCATATATCCCTGCAGGCCAGAAGAGGGCACCAGATCCCATTACAGATGGTTGTGAGCCACCATGTAGTTGCTGGGAATTGAACTCAGGACCTTTGGAAGAACAAGCAGTGCTCTTAACCTCTGAGCCATCTCTCCAGCCCCCGACCTTCTCTAAGTCTTAAGGCAGCTGCAGAGACAGAAGTCCGAGTTCAGAGCTGCTGAAACAGGCAGGATGTGAGGGGCTATCTTTGTTAGGGTTTCTAGTACTTCAATGAAACACCATGACCAAAAAGCAAGTTGGGAAGGAAAGGGTTTATTCAGCTTACACTTCCATTGCACTGTTCATTTTTGAAGGAAGTCAGGATGGGAACTCAAGCAGGGCAGGATCCTGGAGGCAGGAGCTGATGCAGAGGCCACAGAGGGGTGCTGCTTACTGCCTTGCTCAACCTGCTTTCTTATAGAACCCAGGACCACTAGGCCCAGGGACGGAACCATCAATCACTAATTGAGAAAATGACTTTCAGCCAGATCTTACAGAGTCCTTTTCTCAACTGAGGTCCCCTCCTTTCAGATGACTCTAGTTTGTGTGCCAAGTTGACAAAAGACTAGCTAGCACAGGGGCTAAAAATCCAGAGAAAAACCAATCACAGAAAAATAACTCTAGACATCCAATATTGCTTCTGTTCTCAGAGTAATTTAGCGAATTCTAACCTGGGTGAGGCAAGACATCAAGAATTAAGCAAACTGCCTATTTTAAAGTATAAAAATAAACAAATAGAGCCTTTATATTGACTAAGGAAAAAAAAATTAAGAGTTCAAGATCTGTCAAAAAGAAAGGTCCTGGCAAACACCCCAGGGTTCCATTTGATACCTCTGAAGAGCAACACTTGAAGCAAATGGAAATTGGATTTAAACCAGCCCTTGAGAAGCCTAAAACAAAGGCTCAAGCCATCTCAAGCCTACGAATCAAGGTCACTTGCTTCTACTTTTAACTACCATCAGAAGAAAATTAAATCTTCTCTAACGAGCCATATCACCAACAGCATCTATCATTCCTCATGTACAAGTTTTGACATTCATTTGAAAAATTACCAGAAAAGGTAAGACAAGACCAAATGAATGAAAGTCAAGAGAAAAAGCAGACAACAGAAAAACAGAACAAAAATAACAAAAGGATCTAAACACTGCAATTACTAAGTATAGACTTGAAAATAACTGTGATTAGTATGTTTAGGAAAATAGGTGACAAGATTTACCAGAAAATTGGAATCTATAAAAACAAACAACAACAAAGACAAAAACAACCTGGAATTCTACAACTAAAAAATACACACTATATAATATCAGTATAACAGATGCCTTTAGCAGTAGATTGAAGATTAAGTGAACTAGAAAATGCATCTGTACAAACCAAGCAGATGAAGTATGAGGGGAAAAGGTTGGAAAGGACAGAAACAGCATGAAAGTGGCCAGGGTGGCAGCTCAGCTGGTAGAGTGCTTGCCTAGCAACGCAGGGAGCCCTGGGGTCAGTCTCCAACACTGCATGAAACAGGGACAGTGGCACAAGCCTCTAAGTCCAGCACCAGAGAGGTGGAGGCAGGAGGATAAGAAATACCAGTCATTCTTGACTGCACAGTGAGTGGAGGCTGGCCTGGGATTTATAAGAACTTGTTTGCTTGTTTGTTTTTAAAGGAAAACTGCATGAGAGACACATGGAACTCAAGGAATGATTTAACACAGAGATATCTAGAATTCAGAAGTAAAGCTGAAACAGCATTAGAAGAGATAGGACAAACTTGGCACAAGACAAGTATCAGTGATGGACCTCAACTTAAAGCACAACAAAACAAAAACATGGCTTCTTTAACCAAAACAATGGACTAAGAATACAATAGAATGATATACTTAAAGGTTTAAAGAAAATTACCTCGAACAAGGAATTCTATGTCTGACGGACAGATCCTTCAAAAATTAAGGCAAGCTGGGTAGTGGTGGTGCATGCCTTTAGTCCCAGCACTCAGGAGGCAGAGGCAGGCAGAGCTCTGAATTCAAGGCTAGCCTGGTCTACAGAATGAGTTACAGGACAGCCAGGACTGTTTCACAGAGAAACCCTGTGAAACAAAATTAAGAGCATTTAAGGCAAAATAAAAAAAAGCTGTCTATTAAGAAAATTCCAGATGGAAACATGGTAACAGGAAAGAAATAAAAAAGCACTATAAAGAAGAAACATGGGTAAAATTAAATAACCATGGATTATTTCAAAAACAATGAAATCACAACAAGAAAGACTATATGGGAATGATAACTGGAATGAAAGGGCTGTGAGGCATAGGAAAAAATCAGTAAATTGTGAGCAAAACTGGCCACAGTAATTCCTCCTGTTCTTTATCTGTAACTCTTCACAATGTGGCTTTGCTACTCCTCACATCAAGAGATGGAATCTATCTCTACTCCTTGAGAATTCTGGCTCGGTTATGCTCATTGGATATGGCCAATGAAACATTAGAAAATGAGACATAGCTGAGACTTGAAA
This sequence comes from Peromyscus nudipes, assembly GCA_902168325.1. Classification (NCBI taxonomy): domain Eukaryota; kingdom Metazoa; phylum Chordata; class Mammalia; order Rodentia; family Cricetidae; genus Peromyscus; species Peromyscus nudipes. The sequence continues at coordinate 34,151 of CABHPH010143823.1, read as the reverse complement.
AGCATTTGCACAATGGGATTTGTTCTCACCTGCTACCTACAGAACTCAAACCATCAGGCAAATGAACTAGTCTGTTGGAGGACCCATAAAGAAAGAGAAAAATATTTATCTACATGTACACTGGTCAAAAATCTATTGATAAACAGCAAACATAGGAGTTTTATTTTACTTTATTTGGCCTCAAGCAAACTACCATCAGATCAGAGATCAGCATATTCACAACAAATGCTAGACCACCAATTGTGAACTATCAGCCACTAAGCTTTTTACTGTGCTTGCATGTAGACTAGTGATCGCCAAGCAGGGCCAACTGTGCTCCCTACAGGCATCTGGTTACTATAGTCTGGATCTTAAATGTCTCTCAAAGGTCTATATGTTAAAAGCTTGACCAATTTTTTTTTTTTTTTTTTTTTTTTACTGTGATAGTTCAGAACCCAGGGTCGAGTACATGCTAGGCAAATGCTCTACAACTGAAGTTATGGGACTTTTAGAGGTGAGGCCTAATGAGAAATCTGATCATTGAAGGAAGTCCTTTAAGTGGATGGGGACACGAGCTCCTTACTCTTCCTCTTTTATTCACTTCCCAGTCAGAAAACAGGTGGTGGCACCATGTACAACCACCATGGCATTACTGCCTCATATAATAGCTAATATTGACTGTCAAGATCTAAAATTATCAAAGAAACAAGCCTCTGTGCATGGCTGTGAGGGTTACCTGGACAGCTTAACTGAGGTAGGAAGCGTCACTCAGCTGAGCATGAGCATTAGAGATACTTAGTGACTAGATGCCACAGTCTCCTGCTGCCGTGTCTTCCCCACTAGGATGGAGGTGTCCTCAAACTGGGAACCAAAGCAAACCCTTTCTCCTTTAAATTGCGTTTGTTGGGTATTTACCACAGTAACAGTAGTAATATAAAGGGAGCATACAGAAAACTGGAATCAGAAGTGGGGTCACTGCTGCACTAAATCTCATCATGTGGCTCTTAGGTCTTTGGAAGTGGTGTGTAGAAGAGTCTGTAATTATTGGCTGAAATATCTTAAGTACCATGAATACCTTAAGTAGAGTTTAATAGGCCATTTTGGTAGGAGCTTGGGAAGCTAAGAATGCTCCGCGTGCAGGCAGACATGATGCTGGAGAAGGAGCTGAGAGCTCTACATCTTTTTTTTTTTTTTTAAAGATTTATTTATTATGTATACAGTGTCTGTCTGCATGTGTTCCTGCAGGCCAGAAGAGGGCACCAGATCTCATTACAGATGGCTGTGAGCTACCATGTGGTTGCTGGGAATTGAACTCAGGACCTTTGGAAGAGCAGCCAGTGCCCTTAACCACTGAGCCATCTCTCCAGCCCAAGCTCTACATCTTGATCCGCAGGCAGCAGAAGGAAATTCTGTGCCACACTGGGCACAGTTTGAGCATAGGAGACCTCAAAGCTGACACACTTCCTCTAGCAAAGCCACACCTCCTAATAGTGCCCCTATGGGGGGTCATTTTCTTTCAAATCACCACCGTCAGGCTTGGTGGTAAGCACCTCTGTTCACTGGGCCTTCTTGGCGGCCCAGTCTTATAGTCTTGATACAATCGTCTCTAGCTTTAACTGCTTGTTGGATATATACATCCAGACTTTACTTCTTTGTTGATTAGACACACTATTTGGACAACTTTACAAAAGAAAACCTTGTTTTTCTTTTCTGCAACAAGGGAGATAATGAAACAATAACCCAGTCCTCTATATGAAGAATTAAACCACCACATAGAAATATACTAGGCCTGAATGATGCATTAAATAGCACTGAGGAAATACCATTGTGTGCTGGTGATGGCTCAGTAAATAAAGGGCACTTGTCACCAAGCCTCAGGACCTAGTAAGTTCAATCCCCAGGATCCACATGATGGAAGGCAAAAGACTCCTGCACATTGTCCTCTGACCTCTACCCCTTTACCAAGGCATGTTCATGTCTATGTCTGTCTGTCTATCTCTCTCTTTCTCTCTCTCACACACACACAAATAAATGTAATTTTAAAAAAATTACTGAATTATCAGTGGGAACACAGAGATGTTCAACATACTATTCTGTACAACCTTGTATATATCTGAAAGATTTCATAATAAATTGCAGTTAATATTATTTTCCTAGCTTGGATTGTCACTATACCTATATAATATACATCGTCTGTGGAAGAACAGGGTAATGAGCACTTCACTGCTTTCTTGATATAACTTCTTGTGAATCGAAAACCATTTCAAAATAAAAGTTAAAACAAAAATGTTAGGAAGCCTCCCATTCTGGTATATCTTATCTTACCTTTCTTCTTCCACCAAACTAAACTGTAAAACTGGACATAGAACTCTATGTAATGACTGGAGCATTATCTAACAATAGCATAGTGTTGCATTCAAACTAGGTATACTGTGTCACAGGAAAGTTATAGAATTGGGAACTTTCATCAATAAGACAACCAACCAACCATTATAAGACTCTGTAAGTTTTCTTGTACCACTGAATTGTTTTTAATTTACTAGAAATTCACTAAGTAAGATTGTTCAATTCTAAAAAGAGAGCACATAGTTTTCTATAAAGGAAGCAGAGACAAGAAAAACTTGATGTGTGTTGTTAAGCTGACAATAGTTTTTCAAATTTAAATTGGACACCAATTCCTCAAATAAGTCTCAAATTATTAAAATAAGGAAGAAAACTCCAAATAGACTGTAAAATTACTAGTATATTCTGGAAAAAGAAGAAAACAAAGTCCAAGTTATAGATCTTATACTCTGTCTTGTTTGTACACGTCTATCTCTGCTTTTAATTACAGTTGTGTATTCATTACTTTGTCAGCACAAGATAAAATCCAAACTCCATTTCTTCTCTTTCTACTTAGGCATTTCAATAACTAATTTTAACTGTCAACTTAATCGTCCATTTACCTGGCAACTCCAGTAGATGGAGAAACACCTAAAACATTTAGTAAAGCAGACTTCTAAGTATGTCTGTGAGAGCATTTCTAGAGATGACTGACACACAGAGCAGCAGCTAAGGAGAAAAAACCTGCCCTCAATACAGGGGCACTTCTAACAGGCTTGGGGGGTGGCAGTGCATGGCAAGATGGAACAAAAGGTGGAAGGAAGCCAGGCAGTGTGTGCCAACTCCGTTCTTCCTGAGTGAATGGTCTACTGCTGTTGCCACCGCCTGGACATCAGACTCCAGTTCTTTAGCTTTCCATACAGACTCACACCAGTACCTGCAGGGGACTTCCAGGCCCTCAGCCTCCGACTCGGGCTGCATCACTGATCCCCCTCGTTCTTACTCCTACTTCTTGGACTGAGAAGCTACCTGGAATCTGTCTGTCTAAGCATGCACATGGTCACTGTTGAACTGACTAGACAGACTTCAACTGTGTAACACAATCTAATAAAATTCTTTCATAAATCATGTATGTATGGTTATGTATATTTGAATTTTAATCCTCGAGAGTCCTAATAATTTTAGACAAGAACTCAAATTTTTATTGAATGCTCATCTTTTTCATTTATTATATATTTCTCTTTTAGTTTTTAAAAATAAACTTTTTATTTTGTTTTTCTTTTTTTATTTAATTTTTGTTTGTTTGTTTGTTTTTGTTTTTTGAGACAGGGTTTCTCTGTGTAGTCCTGGCTGTCCTGGAACTCGCTCTGTAGACCAGGCTGGCCTCGAACTCACAGAGATCTGCCTGGCTCTGCCTCCCTGAGTGCTGGGATTGAAGGTGTGCACCACTGATGCCTGGCTCTAAATTTTTTTATATTATAATTATATCACTCCCCCCTTCCCTTTCTTTCCTCCAACTCCTCCCATGCAACCCCTTGGCTCACTCACGAATGTATGGCTTCTTTGTTGTTGTATATATATACATACGTTTGTGCATGCATGCATGTGTGCGTGTATGTATTCCTAAGTACAACCTGCTCAGTACATATACTGTTCATTTTATGATCTCAGGACCCTGGATATTGGATAATCAATTGAGGGCTCTTCCTGAGAAAGACAATTTATTATTCCCTCTCAGTGTCTCTGTGTCCCCACTTACCTGTGACTCCTTGTCTAGATCTGAGGCCCCAAGCTTTCCCGTTTTGGGGGGAGGGAGAATTTGTTTGTTTGTTTGGTTAGTTGGTTGGTTGCTTTTTCAAGACAAGGTTTCTGTATGTATCCCTGGCTGTCCTGGATCCCACTCTGTAGACGATGGTGGCCTAGAACTGAAGAAATTGGCCTGCCTCTGCCTCCCAAGGTGTGCACCACCATGCCCAGCTTAAACATTTTTTTTTAGATTTATTTTATTTTATGTATATGAGTATTCTGCATGCATGTATGTATTACACCATGTGTATGTCTGGTGCCAAAGAAGGTCAGAAGAAGGCATCAGATCCTATGGAACTGGAATTACAAATGGTTATAAGTCACTATGTGGGTGTTGGAAATTGAACCTGGGTCCTCTGGAAGAGCAACAAGTGTTCTTAACCTCTGTGCCTTCTCTCCAGTCCCAATTCTTTCTTTGGTTTTTTGAAATGGGGGTCATACATTGCAGCCAGGCAGGCTGACCTTAAACCCTCAATCCTCCTGTCTCCATCTCTGGGGTGTTGGGATTATAAATACATACAACACTTAGAGCATGCCTACATAGAAGCGCGCGCACACACATATTTTGAGACAAAGTCTTGCTGTGTACCTTTGGCTGATTTAGAATTTACTATGCATACAGAATGGACTCAAACTTGTAGCAATCTACCTGCCTCTGCCTCCCAAGTACTGAGACTACAGTGTGTGCCACCATATCTGAAAAGCTACAAGGTTCAGTACTGGGGATCAAATACATGGCCTCACACATTAAATTATTTATCTGGGTCTGTGAGATGGCTCAGTGGGAAAAGGTGCATATTGCCAAATCTGACAACCTGAGTTCAATCCCAAGGTTACCCACGGGAGAAGAAGAGAACTGACTCCTAAAAATTGTCCTCTGACTTCCACATGTGTGCTGTGAACTTGTGCAACTCCCCCCCAACACACACACACACACACACACACACACAATAAGATAATTTTAAAAATACAAACTGTGACAAATCATATCCCTGAAAGATGGCAAGAACAGTTGATTCCCTACGAAATGCTCTTACAATGCGATGCTGATAGTCCTGCCTTCAAGGGAGGGGTTTATGTCCACTTCCCAATTATCCTAACCTATACAGACTTTTATAACTTCTCAAAAAACATAATGAAGTAGCCGGGCAGTGGTGGCACACGCCTTTAATCCCAGTACTCGGGAGGCAGAGGCAGGCGGATCTCAGTAAGTTCAAGGCCAGCCTGGGCTACAAAGTGAGTTCCAGGACAGGCTGTTACACAGAGAAACCCTGTCTCAAAAAAAACCCAGAATGAAGTAATACTATGTGACTTCCAAGACTTCCAAGCTAAGTCAAGTAAATCATCTGCCTGCTCCCTCCTCTCTCAGGATGTTCTTGAATCTAGTAACCATGCTGTGAGAAAGCCAAGCAGTCACAGGAGAAGTATAGTGTAGGTGTTGTGGCTATCAGTCCAGGCTGAGGACCTGGCCAAGTCAGCATTGACCACCAGACACAGGAGTGAGCAAGCATTCAAATGATTCCAGTTCTTAGCCACTGAGTCACACTCCTAGCTATCCCACCTCATACCACGAAGACAAGCAAACCCATCAAGAATCTTAATCAAATTGCAGATATGTAAGGAAAACAAACACGCCTGCCAGGTGTGGTGACGCACGCACACCTCTTATCCCAGCACTCAAGAGGCAGACACAGTGAAACGCTGTGAGTTTAAGGCCATCACGGACTACACAGTGAGATGGAGGCCAGCTAGGGCTAGAGAGTAAAACCCTATCTCAAAACAAAATAGATGGATGGATGGATGGATGGATGCTTTAAAAGCTACTAAATCTACAATAACACATTACCACTAATATCTTAACAAATATTTTATAATACAAAAAGTATATTACTCACTTTTGGATGCTTTGTTTTTACCAAGCAAAAAAAGTTAAAAATGTAAAGACAGTTAACTAGTTAATCTAACCAAAAACAAGAAGAGTGCTGGAGAGATAACTCAGCCTTTGAGAACTCTGGAGGCTGCTCTTCTAGACCCAGGTATGATTCCCAGCACCCACATGGTAGTTCAAAATAATCTCAAACTCCAATTCCAGGAGATCCATTGCACTCTTCTGGCCTCCTCAGGCACAGGCACACACATGGTACACAGACATACATGCAGGCAAAATACCCATACACATAAAATGGAATTAAAAACAGGAAGGACTTCTCCAGCAGTTAATAACACACATTTCCATTCCCCAGTCTTTCACCTACCTGTCTTAAGAAGGTTTCTGAGGACTGTGGCCCACCAGTATTCCAGTCTGTGGCTACGTTATCAAGATCTTGGTTGCCAAAGTGTCTGCACTGGCAGTCTTCCCTGGAAAATGTTCCTTAGGCTCCAAAATCTGAAAACTGCAAGGAAAGGAAATTCTTAATATAGATACCTCTTTTCAATTTCAATCCTTCATAATCTACCCCATAAACTGAAAAGGCAGCTGGCAAGATGGCTCAGTGGAAAGTGCAAGCCTGGTGACTTGAGTTTAATCCCTGGAACCCACAGTAGAACTAGAGAATCAGTTCTCCACCAAGTTTTCCACTATCTTCCACATGCACACTATGGCATGCACCCCTATCGCGCGTGCACACACACACACATATGCAATAAATACATGAAAATATATAGGTTGAAAGAAAACAAACAGTCTCTTAAGGTACACAGAAACAAGTTTCACTAAAACTGGGAGTCAGATCACGCTAAAATAGAGGAGGATACTGTAGATTCAAGGTCCAGCTTCACTTTTTTTTTTTTTTTAATACGATTGTCTCCCTATGAACCGAGGCCAGTCTAAAACTTGTGACCCAAGTACTAGGATTACAGGTGTGCCTATCTTACCTGGCCCCATCTCTACTTTCTAAAGAGCTACTACTGACCCTAATTAAGTCATGGATTTTCTGTGCCTGAGTCTTTATACCACAAATTTTCATGTGGTGGAAACTGAGGAGATCATATTATAATCTGGCGGGTCTGGGTCTAGACTGAGTTGTCAAACTACTCTGCTTCTAGAGGTCTGATACACTCCTAGGCGCAGTTCTGTCTTTAAAAGAGAAGATTAAATTAGCAATTCCTAAAATCCAGAAATTCACCTAAACAGGCACCAGGTATGACAATATATATAAAGTTATCAACTGTGCTTAATATGCGATTGCCTTTCCTAGTTTCCCAGGTTAAATTCTTCTTTCATTACAGTATGACAAGCAACATAGTAGTTATTTTTTTAATGTTGTGAGAGTCAAAACAGCTTAAATCTCCATTACTGGGATTATAGGCATGAGATACCATACCCAGGTCTGGACTTCATGGTACGCTCCAAGCCAGCCTGAGCTACAGAGTGACAACCTGTCTCAAAATATCAAGCAATGCATGTCTATGATCCCATCACAATGGAGATGGAGGCAGAAGAATTAGGAGTTCAAAGTCATCCTCAATTCCACAGTGAATTCAATGCCAGCTTAGGCTATATGAGATCTTGTCTCGAAACAACAACAAAAGTTATGATTTCTATTTTAGAGTTTCTACTGCTGTGATAAAACACCATGACCAAAAAGCAACTTGGGGAGGTAAGGGTTTATCTCATCTTTCAGCTTGTAGTCCACCATCTGGGGAAGTCAGGGCAGGAACACGGCAGGAACCTGGAGAGTGGAACTGAAGCAGAGGTTATGAAGGAACATTATTTACCGGCTTGCTTCCCACGGCTTGTTCAGCCTGGGGTCTTATACTATGAAGGACCAATGGCCTAGGGGTAGCACCACCTGTAGTGGGCTAGACCTTCCCACATCAATCATTAATCAAGAAAGTGCACTGCGCACAGACTTGTCCACAGCCCAATCTAGTGGGGAGATTTTCTCAACTGAGGTTCTCTCTTCTCAACCAACTCTGTCTTGTTTCAAGTTCACAAAACACTAGCCGGAGTCTGACAGTAAACAGTCTTAGGGCTTTACCCAACAGTAATTTTTTAATGTGTAGTCTAATTAGCCACATATATCACACTGGAATAAAAATATGCGTGTGTTAAGAAGCAATACAAATTCACCACAAATGATATAATGGTGCTGTTTCTGAATAAAAAGGCTGGCAGCAGCTAACATTTACTGGGTACTAGTTGACAGTTTCTCCTAGACAATTTCTATGACTTAAGTCATTTAATCCTGATGGCTCATAAAATGAGCTATTAGTACTGTCATTTTATAACTAGGAAAAACTGAGGTACAGTGAGTTTAGAAACTTCCAGGATCACAAAACTACTAAAGAGTGGGGCTGAGACTATTTTTATTTTATTATTATGTTTTTCTAGATTTTTTTCCCTAATGACAGTGGGTTGATGGGGAAGATCTGGGAGGAGTTGGAGAAGGGGAAATTTTAATCAATATATTGTATGAAAAACCTATTTTCAATAAAAAAAAAGTTGTTTGATCTTAAAAAAAATAAATAACAAAATAAAACAGATCAGGATACCTGACTGTAAAGTCCTTTATTTCTTTAAACTAATTTTGTTTATAAAACTCAGATTTTGGCAAAACTAGAAACATTTGCTGCAAATAATTTTAACAGAACATAGAGATTATTATTATGTGGGTTAAACATAAATACATAGTGCCCTCCAAGACTTTTTAATATGGCGTTGCAACACTAAACTGGCACACGAAGTAATCCAGTGGTAGAGTATGTGTTAATTTACAAAGCCCTGGGTTCAAACCCCAGTACTGCAAAATACTACTAATGATGATGATGTTGGGTATTTTGTAGTATTCTTTCTTTCTTTCTCCACTCCCCACCTTCTGGGTACTGAGAACTGAATCTAGGGCCTGTCATTGAGCTGTATCCCAGCTCTCTTTTATTACTTTGAGTTTAGGGGAGGTACATAGGAAGGGCTTACATGGCTTTAAAGGAAAAATGAGGTAGAATTAAAGGGTGAAGAGCACCAACAACTTGTTTTGTGCAGCCATCTACTCTCAGCTGATGTTATTTATGAAAACAGAAGAACAACAGTGAATTTCATTCCAAAACAACTTCAGATGTGATTTGTAAATGAGTTTTAGACAACAATGTGTTTCAGTTCATTTCTTCATTGGCCTAATTCTTGAACAGACTAATGTTTCTGACATTTTACTTTCAATTTTAACGGCTGCATTATAAAATAGACTAAATATAGTAATAAAACACAGAGAGGGCTGGAGAGATGGCTCAGAGGTTAAGAGCACTGACTGCTCTTCCAGAGGTCCTGAGTTCAATTCCCAGCACCCACATGGTGGCTCACAGCCATCTGTAATGAGACCTGGCGCCCTCTTCTGTATATATAATGAATAGATAAATCTTAAAAAAAAAAAAAAAAAAAAAAAACCCACAGAGAAATGACAACAGGTACGACAATTGCTTTTTAGATATGTAAAAAACCACCATACTGGTTTTTTATTTTTTACAGAATATCTGACATATTTGACCAAACTTAACATCAAAAGTAGACATTTAGAGTTCTAGGGGAATCTCACATTCTCCTAGGACAACATTTTCCTTCTGCTTCTGTAACAGCAAAATAAATGAAGCCTCTTTACTGTCTTGTAGCTGTTTTCAAGGAACTAACTATCCCAACGGTAGCCCAAGAGACAGAATGTATGAGTGAAAGCCAGGCATAGTGAAACATGGCTGGAATCACAGGGCACAGGCAACTCAAGGAAGAGGACCAAAAGCTTGAGGCCAGCCTCGGAGTGAATCTCTGTCTCAAAACACACTCATGTTCACAATCATGCACATGCACACACATGCAAATTCATAGACACACGAGTGCATGATCTATTTGACATTTTAGGATTAGCATAGACTAGGTGTTATATGTAAAAGAAAATATGAAAATGGATTACTTTTAAAAATACTATCAGGGCCAGCTGTGGCGGTGCACACCTTTAATCCCAGCACTTGGGAGGCAGAGGCAGGCAGATCTCTGAGTTCGAGGCCAACCTGGTCTACAGAGTGAGTTTCAGGAGAGCCAGTGCTGTTATATGAAGAAATCCTGTCTCAAAAAACAAAATAACCCCCCTCCCAAAATAAAAATAGTATCAGAAAGGAAAAATATCTAATTTTCTAAAATCACAATTAGAAACACTTTGCGATGGCTAGTTTTAATCAACTTGTCAAATCTAGAATCACCTGGGAAGATAGTCTCAACGAGAAACAGTTTATATTAGGTTGGCCTGAGCTCATACCTATGAGGGATTTTCTTAATTAGGTTAATAGATGTGGGAAGACCCACCTTGAATGTCGGTGGCACCATTTCATGGGCTGGGCCCTGGACTAAAGGAAAAGAGAAGGGCCAGCAGCACCCTGGCCACCATGCATGCAGTTCATTTTGCTCCATGCTTGATTTGAACATGACCAGGTACTTTAATTTCTGCAGCCTTGGCTTCCCTACTATGATGGGCTGTAATTTGGAATTATAAACCGAAATAAACTCTTTAAGTTTTTTGTTTTGTTTTGTTTTGTTTTGTTTTTTTGGTCAGGTTATTTTATCATAGCAGCAGAAATGAAACTAGAATATACTGGCAATATGAACTCATAAGACACAACTAAATTAGAGACTACTGGCTCAAAGATTTGGCTAGCCAAAATTTCCCCTATATTAAAAAGCTGTATCTCCACTGTAACATTTTACACTATCTCCAAGATTAAGAGTCTTTCACTGGCCAGGTGGTGGTGGCACACGCCTTTAATCCCAGCACTCAGGAGGCAGAGGCAGGTGAACTCTGTGAGTTCTAGGCCAGCAGCCTGGTTTACAGAGGGAGTTCCAGGACAGCCAGGACTACACACGGAGAAATCCTGTCTCGAAAAACCAAAACAGAAAGAGAGTCTAGGGGCTGGAGAGATGGCTCAGAGGTTAAGAGCACTGACTGCTCTTCCAGAGGTCCTGAGTTCAATTCCCAGCAACCACGTGATGGCCCACAACCATCTATAATAAGATCTGGTGCCCTCTTCTGGCATGACATGCAGACAGAACACTGTATACATAATAAATGAATAAGTAAAATGTAAAAAAAAGAAAAAGAAAAAGAAAGAGAGTCTTTCACTGCTAGTTGTGCTGGCACACACCTTTAATCCTAGTACTCATGATGCTGAGTCAGCAAGACGAGCAGGCTGAAGCCTATCTGGGCAATCTAGACCGGACAGTGAGATCTTATCTCAAAAACTACAGCAACCAAGGGTCTCTAAACTCTCTAAACGTGAACACCAAGACTGCTTACACTCTAGGTAGGTCCATCCTAGAAACAACTCAGAGAAGATGAACTAGCCTAAGATTTAAGTTTTACTCAGACCTGAGTAATAATTTTGGTAGGTATCCAGATTCAGTGACTCTGTTTCAAAAATCAAGTTGAAAGACACCTGTTATCAACCTCTAACCTCCACATGCATCTGCACATGCCTATGTGTACACTCATGAATCCCCCCCCCACACATATATATACATAAAAAATAAAACAAAGGATCTTTAAGATTGCATAGACTTCACAATTTTCTTTTCCTACAAAAATCATAACTTTCCTAAGTCCAGGAACTTGATTTATTTTCAAAAGGAAACCAGAACCAGTCAAACTCTGTGGAGGGTCTGGAGAAACGGCTCAGTCAGTAAAGTGCCTGCATGAGACCCGAATTCAGATCCTAAGCATCCACATAAAAAAGCCAGGCGCAGTGGTGGGTCAACTTGTTGTAGACTATTATTTTAAGGTAATCTATGTAGGTCCAGGCTCTAAACCTAGGAAAAATACTAAAGTTCTATTAGTCTCTTCTAACACCGGAATCTTAAAAAACAAAAACAAAAAACAGGGTCTCACCATGTAGTTCTGGCTGACCTTGAACTCAGAAATATCTATCTGCATCTGCATCTGCCTTTGCCTGCTGGAATTAAAGGCATGAGCCACCACACTTACTCTGTAATACCTTTTTAAAGACACACTATGAGGCCTGTTAGGCATAAAGATATGTAACATTTGCACAATGTCTCAAGAACTTCAAAGAGTTTTTTCCAGTGCTAATGACGCCTATATACCACATTCTCCTCCCCCAAGTGACATAAGCTGAATCTAAAAACTGAGTTTGAGATATGTTTCTGCACAATTGTTGAAATTTTTTTTTCCTTTTGAGACAAGGTCTCACATATACTCAAGGAATGCTCAATCATACCACAAAGATACACGCTCAACTATGTTCACAGCAGCATTATTCATAATAGCCAGAACCGGGAAACAACCTAGATGCCCGTCAACTGAAGAATGGATTAAGAAAATGTGGTACATATTTTGTACTACTCAGCAAAGAAAAAAAAAATGACATCATGAAATTTGCAGGCAAATGGATGGAACTAGAAAATATCATCCTGAGTGAGGTAACCCAGACTCAGAAGGACAAACATGGTATGTACTCACTCATAAGTGGATACTAGATATAAAGCAAAGGACAATCAGACTGCAACCCACAGGTCCAGGGAGGCTACCTAGCGGGGGGACCCTAGGAAGACTGTGGCTTATAATAAGTTTTGGTTTTGCCCAATCACTGGGCAAACTTTAGTGAAACATTTTACTATTAGGATAAGAATTTGTACCGTATCAAGCTGATGAAAGAATATGCTGGCTGTATTTTTCAGGAAGGGAAGTTAAATCTTTTTAGATTATGGATTAGCCTATAGAAAAATGTCTGCCGTAAATCAAGCAGTGAAGGGGAAGATGAATAGGAATCTCACTTACGCAACTTAAGTAAAACATAGCTCTCTGAACAGATGAAGATAGGTTTCTTCTGTATCCAGAATCTAATCAATATTTATATGTATAATTCAGCTATTATTTGGCTTATTGGGAAATGTTATCATTTTTACTATTTTCTACAGAGACAAGGTCTCTATGCAACCCTGGCTGGCCTGAAAGTCATTATGCAGCCCACGATGGCCTTGAACTTAAGGAAAATTTCCTGTCTCTGCCTCCCAAACACTGAAATTACAGATGTGTGCCACCATGCCTGGCTCCAAAATACTTTATATGCTAGAACTTTGAAATGTAACTTACATATATTAAAACCTAATTTTCTCAGTGTACATGTAGCCTTTATAGCAATCAGGATAAAAAAATATAGAATGTTTAAAAAAAGTTCTCTCCATGCCCAGTGCAATCCAACCCTCCTTCAACGCCTGGAAACCACTAGAGTTTTCTGTCCCTGCAGTTTACCTGCTTTAAAATATCCTAAAGGGGGACTGGAAAGATGACTAGTGGTTAAGAGGGCTTACTGTTCTTCCAGAGAACCAAGTTTGGATCCCAGCACCCAAGTCAGAAAGCTCAAAACTGCCTGTAACTCCAGCTCCAGGGAATCTGACACCCTCTTCTGGTTTCTGTAGATACCTACACACACACACACACACACACACACACACACACACACACACACACACACAAAGTAAAAATAAATACATCTAAGTTGAACAGTGATGGCACACACCTTTAATCCCAGTACTGGGGAGGCAGAGGCAGGTGGATCTCTCTGAGTTCAAGGCCAGCCTGATCTACAGAGTGAGTTCCAGGA
>CABHPH010143823.1:0-13901 GCA_902168325.1 Peromyscus nudipes | reverse complement strand
TTCTTCTTCTTCTTCTTCTTCTTCTTCTTCTTCTTCTTCTTCTTCTTCTTCTTCTTCTTCTTCTTCTTCTTCTTCTTTTTGAGACAGGGTATCACTGTTAGTTGCTGCTGGCTAGAGCTGGCTATGTAGACCATGCTAGCCTCTAACTCACAGAAATCAACCTGCCTCTGCCTCTGCCATGCTGGGATTAAAGGCAGAATCACCATGCCAGGGCTTAATTTTTGAGAGTTCTTAAATCCAAAGAACTTGCTCCTGATCATCCCCGAGGACCTCTACAATTTAATCAAGAAGGCAGTTGGGAGGAAAAGAAGGATGGTGATACTAAATTCCACTCTTTTTTTTCTGAGACAGGGTTTCTCTGTGTAGCCCTGACTATCCTGGAACTCACTCTGTAGACCAGGCTGGCCTTAAACTCAGAGATCCGCCTGGCTCTGCCTCTGCCGGGATTAAAGGTTAGAGGGAGAGAGGAAGGGAGAGAGAGAAAAATTAAATGAGAGATTCATACCCCTCATCAACTAGATCTACTAGACACAGGGAAAAGACCAAAAAAATAAGAGTATAATTTCAGATGTAAATATTCCATTTATCAAATGAAATCAAAGTTCTTCAAGGTCTGATAATAAATCTATAATAATGAAAAATACAGAATTCAGTAAAACCTAAAAATATACCAACACATTTAATCTGAGTTAGTTAAAATAAGTAGAAGAGTTAGTGATTTTCCACAGAACAAAACTCAGCTTTTAAAAGGCAACAAAAGAGAGGGAAGACAGGGTCCAAAGTCAAGCCAACAACCTGTCTTCCCAGGAAATCAGTTCATATCTGGTAAAGAACTGGCCTCCTATTCTGAAATTGAACCCTACAAATGAGACACATAAAACCCAAATATAAAATATATACACTATATATATATATGATATATCAATAATAGATAGATATAGATCCCTTTGCTTTTGCTTTCAAGACATCCAGAAGAGATAAAGGCCTATTAAAATCAGGGCTGGAGGATGGCTCAGTCATGAGGAGCACTGGCTGCTCTTCCAGAGGATCCCAGTTTGATTCCCAGCATTCACAAGGCAGCTCACAACAGGTTGCACTCCAGTTTCAGGGGATCTGACACCCTCTTCGGTCCTCCACAGGCACTGCATGCACATGGTGCACAATCAGACATGCAAACAGAACACCATACATGTAAAAAATACAATAACTTTTGAAAAATCATACAGAAAACACTAAAAGCCCAATTTAGTGGTGAGAAGATAGCTCAGTGGTAGAACACTTGCCTAAAATGTACAAGGCCCTGGGTTTGATCCCCAGCACTGCAAAAAAAAAAACAAACTACATGTAGTTGTATGTATGTGTGTAATTTTAATAATATATTTGATATAGATATATATATATTAACTCTAACTCAAAGAGAGTTCTACAAATGTTGCTTTCTTTCAAAAATGCCAAGTAAATCTCACAAGTTGAAAGAAAATCTCACAAGTTGAAAGAAAATCTCACAAGTTTTCTTTTCTTGATAGTACTGGAGATCAACTCTTGTGCCTCACGAATACTATGTCAGTACTCTACCACTGATGAGCTACATCCTCAGCCCACATTTTACTTAAAAACCAAACAAAAAGTTGGCTATTAGCGTTTGTATGGGGTGTGTGTGGGAGCATACAAGTCATGACAAGCACACACAGGTCAAAGGACAGACAACTTTGTGAAGTCGGTTCTCTTTCCACCTCTACACAAGTTCCTGGGATCAAACTCAGATGCCTGTCAGGCTTCCCGGGCAAGTGCCATTATCCACTGTGTCATCCACCAGCCCTACTGCTGACACTTTTAGCCCCAGGAAGCCAGCGATCACGTCAGTCCCTGGAGCTAGAATTATAGGCAGTTATGAACTGCCTGAAGTGGTGGCTGGGAACAGATCTCAGAAGAGTATTCAAGCACTTTTTTTTTTTTTTTTTTTTTTTTTTTTGGTTTTTCAAGACAGGGTTTCTCTGTGTAGCTATGCGCCTTTTCCTGGAACTCACTTGGTAGCCCAGGCTGGCCTCGAACTCACAGAGATCCACCTGCCTCTGCCTCCTGAGTGCTGGGATTAAAGGCGTGTGCCACCAACGCCCGGCGCACTTTTTTTTTTTAAATTTATGTGTGTGTGTGTGAGCGCGCGCGCGCGCCTGCATGAGTTTATGTATACCACATGTATGCAGGTCCACCACAGAGGCCAAGAGGGCAATGGATCTCCTGGAACTGAGTTAACAGCTGTGAATACCTAATTGTGGCGATATTGTGTTCCCCAAAATATTGTGCACCCTAATAAACTTATCTGGGGCCAGAGAACAGAACAGCCAGAGGCCAGAAAATGGTGGCACTCACGCCTTTAATCCTAGCATTCCAGAGGCAGAGATCCGTCTGGATCTCTATGAGTTCAAAGCCACACTAGAAACAGCTAGGCGTGGTAACAAGAGCCTCTAATCCCAGGAAATGATGGCAGAAAGCAGAAAGGTATATAAGGCGTGAAAACCAGGAACTAGCTGATTAAGCTTTTGGGCTTCTAGCAGCAGTCCAGCTGAAATCCATTCTGGATGAGGATACAGAGGCTTCCAGTCTGAGGAAACAGGATCAGCTGAGGAACTGGCAAGGTGAGGTGGCTGTGGCTTGTTCTGCTTCTCTGATCTTCCAGCATACATCCCAATACCTGGTTTCAGGTTTGATTTTATTAATAAGATCTTCTAAGATTCACGCTACACCTAATGTGGGGGCTGGAACCAGAGTCCTCTGCAACAGCAGCAAGTAATCCTAACCATTAAACCATCTCTCCAGCCCCAAGTAGCAAACACTCTTAATCAACAAGCCATCTCTTTGGCTCGCCTATATGAACTTTTGTGTGGACATGTACTTTTATTTCTTTTGGGTATATATCTAGTAGTGGAAGAGTTGGATTATATGGTAGGGGTTTTGGTTTTGGGTTTTGTTGTTGTTGTTGTTGGTGGTGGTGGTGGTGGTGGTGGTGTGTGTGTGTGTGTGTGTGTGTGTGTGTGTGTCTAGAGTTAGCTGGTTCCTTCTGGAAACCTTTATGTGGGTTTCAGGGATCAAACTCAGGTGTCCAGGTTTGTGTAGCAAGTGCTTTTATCCACCGAGCCATTTCATGGGCCCCATCCTGTGGCGTTTTAAAAAGCAGTTGCAGGATTCACATTCCCACAGGCAATGAGAACAGAGATTTCAATTTCTTTCTTTTCCTTTTGTTATTATTTTTTTATTTATTTTTGTTTGTTTTTACATCCTGACCGAAGTTTCTTCCCCTGCTCCCAATCCTTCCTCAGTTTTTCTTCAGAAAAGGGCAGGCCTCCCATGGATATCAATCAGCCATGGTATATCAAATTGCAATGAGACTAGGCACCTCCTCTCCTATTAACAGGGGACAAGGCAACCTGGTAGGAGGAAAGGGTCCCAAAGCAGGCGACAGGGTCAGAGACAGCCCCTGCTCCCACTGTTAGGAGTCCCACAAGAAGAGCAAGCTAGACAACCGTAAGATACGTGCTTCAGGCTCTCGTGTTGCCCAGGCTGACCTTCACTCTACTATATGGCAGACATTGACCATAAATTCCTTCTCCTCCCCCTCCCCCTCCCGACTGTGGGGATGACAATTGTGCCCCAGCACACTCAGCTCAGGGTTCCAGATTCTTCACATCCTCACCTGCACTTATTGTTTCTGCCTGTCCCCGCCATGTTGGGGATCAAGAGACTACACTGACTGCTACACTCCCTTATTTTTTATTTGTTTTAATGTAGATCACCCTACACAGCCCAGGCTGAACTTAAATCTATACTTCTCCTGCCTCAGCCTCCCTAGAACTGAGATTACAAGCAGGTGTGTGCCACCATGTGTAAGACTACCTATAACCGTTCTTATAAATGCTAAGCAGATAGATATTCTAATAGATGCCAGGTAGATTTGCACTTCTCTGATGGCTAATGATGCTGAGAATTTTTAATGTGCTTATTGGCCTTTTGTATCTTTGAAGAAATGTCTATTTAGATCTTCTATCAATGGATTGATTATCTTTTAAAAATGAATTGTCTTTTCATTGTTATGAGTTATAAAATTTCTTTATATGTTATGGATAAGTCTCTTACCAGACACAATTTGCAAATCTTTTCTACCATCTCTAGAGAATTTTCTATATTACATATTCTTTCAACATATCTCTATATAGTATATATTTTCTACCATTTATGACCTATTTTGAGGTAATTTTTGGGTATAGGTGTGGAAGGGTCCCAGCTCAACCTTTTATGTATGTTTATCTAGTTGTCCCAGACCTTGGAATGCTGAGACAGAAGACAGCTATGAGTTCACGGGCAGCCTAGACTAAACAGTAAGTACAGACCAGCAGGGCTACGGAGCAAGACTCTGTTTAAAACAAACAAATAAATAAAACCATTAATAGTAGCAGTAAATGAAATTATTCATTAAAAGCAATGATGTTAATAAAATCATTAATATAGCTGGGTGGTGGTGGCGCACGCCTTTAATCCCAGCACTCGGGAGGCAGAGCCAGGCAGATCTCTGTGAGTTCGAGGCCAGCCTGGTCTACAGAGTAAGTTCCAGGAAAGGCTCCAAAGCTAGAGAGAAACCCTGTCTCGAAAAACAAAAAACAAAACAAAACAAAACACCACATTAATATAATGTTGAACTTTTTTTTTTTCTGGAAAGAGTTAATACTTCCTTCCCATTGTTATTTACTTACTTATTTGGAAGAGGATCTGGTTATATGCTAGAGACAGCCTTTAAGTACACAATAAAATACTAGCCTAATTTGCCTTGAGTTTTATAATCCAAGTCAACAAAAAGCCAAAACCACAAAAACAACAATAGCTAAGTGCTTTAAAATGTAAGTTTTCACTTTTTAAAGATTTTATTTTTAATTGTGTATATATGTGTTTGTCTGTTGTGAATGTTTATACATAAGTGCAGCACCCACAGAGGCCAAAAGAAGGTGCTGGATCCCCTAGAGCTAGAGTTACAGGAGGTAATGAGCTGCCTGACAGGTGCCAGGGACCAAACTCTGGTCCTCCACAAGAGCAGTATATGCTCTTAACCACTAGCCATCTCTCCAGCTTCATATGTAAAATGTTAAAGTCTACTTTTTCCCCTAATTGCCAAATAGCATATAATTACAATATCTGGGACACTAGCCCACCTTACAAAGAGAAGTCTGTAAGTCTAAAGTTGTTTTAATTATAATGATTTACCAATATCATGTATTCAATGCTTACCACAAACAAGGCAATTACAGAATGTTTCTCATTTATTTATCAATATCAACCTGGTATTGAGTATAGAAATATATTCAATTTTATAGATGAAAAACTGAGTTTGAGAGGTCTTATAAACTATACAATCCATAAATTAATAAGATAAAGATAATTTTTATACAATTATAAAACTTGGATTTTGTCTATTTTGTCGTGCTTCATCTAGACACAAATCACATCTTTTCCAATTTTACTATATGACAGATACAGATATGCCTCTGTAATAATCAGGCTAATCTGTGGCTCTGTAAGAGTCCAGATTTGTCTTTTTGTTTTAAGAAGGGAACAAAGCAATTTATCTTAATTAAGGAATACCAAGAACTAAAATGTGTTATTGGTTTGGATTCACTGCTCACTGGCTCGTATGTTGATCTCTCAGTAGCCAGATGGTGGCACTGTTTTGGGAGACTCTTCCACCTTTAGGAGGTGGGGCCTAGCTAGATGAAGCAGGTTTCTAGGGGCTGGCTTTGAAGGGTCATAGCTCAGCCTCATTTCCAGCCCAAGTTCTCTATTCCTGGTCTGCCTAGATGCAACAAGCCATGCCCAAAGCACCAGTCACCATGGACAGAGTCCTAGCAGCCATGCTTTCCCTGGTAAAATGGACTGTATTCCCACTAAATCATGACTCAGAGTCAACCTCTCCTACCTTAGTTTTCCAGAGTGACAAAGGTTAACTAATACAGAAAATTGGTACCAGGAATGGGGCTGTTGCTGTAATAAGCCTGACTCTGTGGTTCGCAGGCCTTTAGAACTAATTTGTGGAAAGAATGTGGAAGAGTTCAGATCAGTAAGCTAAAGAAGTCTTGGAATGCTGTCAACAGAGCTTACCAGGCCATTCTGGTGGGAGTGTGGAAGAAAAGAATGCCATTAGATATGCAGACAGTAAAGACTCATGAAGTTTTGAGGAAGAAAAAGATATAATAGGAATCGGGCTACAGGCCCAATTCATGTTACATTTTGGAAAAAAAAAAATCTGACTATATTCTATATCCTGATTAATTTGAGTGAGACTGAATTCAAAATGTATTAATTGTTTGGCAGAGAAAACTTCAACACAGCATAGCATATAGGCTGTGGCATGTTTATTGCTGGCTGCCTTCAACTAGGTTTTCAGTGAGAATTCTAAGCTAAAATGGAACAGAAAGACATGAAAAAATGTGCAGTTTGTCAAGAAAAACAGCATGAGAACATTTAAAGTTGCATATGAGGTGAATATGGACAAAAGCTCATATTCAATTATTAAACTGACTATACTTAAGAAAAGCCATACACTTTGCAAGACCCCACTCATAGGAAGCTCTTGGGTATAGCATTGCAAACTCCTTTGGAAAATCTTCAATTAAAAAGGAGAGTGCCATCCAGCCGGGCAGTGGTGGCGCACACCTTTGATCCCAGCACTCAGGAGGCAGAGTCAGGCAGATCTCTGTGAGTTCGAAGCCAGCCTGGTCTACAGAGTGAGCTCCAGGAAAGGCACCAAAACTACACAGAGAAACCCTGTCTGGGGAGGGAGGGGGGAGATAAAATAAAGGAGAAGGGGGAGTGTTTGAACAGAGTGCCAGAGCAGTGGTGCCCTGATCCAACAGGACCACCTAGGATTCTAGGCCCACCCAGAGACTGCTACAACTATGATATGTGAAAACCAAGCTACATGCTGAGCTGGCAACAGAATCTGGCACCATCCAGGTGGTGCTGACTTTGGAGGCATGCTTATGCTAAGGTTTCAGGGAAAAAAAAGATCAAAAACAATGAGGCCAGGCAATATGTAAGCAGAGAAGGCTCTACAAAGAGGCCCTGAGAAGGTGATATGTGACACTGTGAGGGTGAAGTCTAAATTGCAATGGAAACCAGCATGTAGGAGATACCAGGAACAGGAGTGGGCTGCTGGAAAAAGCTATCTGTACACTGTGTGAAGGTGTACTGCTGTGATTGGTGTCATAAAAAGCTGAATAGCTAGGCAGAAGGCATAGGCGGGACTTCTGGGCAGAGAGAGCTCTGGGAAGAAGAAAGGAAGAGACGCCAAGAGACACGGAGAGGAAACAGGAGGTGCATGATGGAAGAGAGGTAACACCACGTGGCAGAATGTAGATTAATATAAACGGGTTAATTTAGGTTATAAGAGCTATTAGGAACAAGCCTAAGCTATATGCTGAGCTTTCAAAATTAAGAAGTCTCAGTGTCGTTGGCCCACAGAAAACTCCGACTACATACAGGTACTGAGAAGAGCCAGCCCTCTAGAAAGGCCACATGGCTACAGGTGACAGAACTGAGGGCAGAGCTCTGATCCAGTGGAGTACGAAATCCCAAACCCAGAAGCCAGATATGGAGCCACAGGATCTGTAGTTTCCCTGATGAGTTTTAGTCTTGCTGCAGTCAATTTCCCCTTGCTTACTTCATTCTTCTACTGTGCAATGGAAGTATGCAGCCTGTTTTTATTTTATAGGTGCTCACAGCTAAGTTTGCCTTAAGGATCAAAAGAGACTTTGGGCTTTAGATGTTAGTAACTGTTGATACTGGTACAATTACATAAATACTAACTATATTTCACATTATGAGATGTACCTGAGTCTATGGGGGACAAGGACAAAAAAAGAAATGTGGTTTGGATGTAAAATGTGCCTTAGACTCTGTGTTTCAACACTTGGCATCCAAGTAATGCTATTCTGGGGAAGTTGTGGAACTTTTAGAAGGTGGAACCTTGTTGGAGGAAATGGGTCACTAGGCAGTAGGTCTTGAGGGCTATACAGGTCAGCCCAGTTCCAGTCCAAGCTCTCTGCTTCACAATCTGCCAAGATGTAACAAGCTACAACACAGGTTCCTCCTGCTCTGATGGAGCCCCAGCCACCATGCCATCCCTGCCCTGACGAACTCTAGCCCTCTAAGCTGTAAATTACAAGTGAACCCCTCCTCTCTTCAGCTGCTTCTCTCAGGGAATCTGTCACAGTGAGGAGGAAAGTAACTAATATATTTGGGGGGAGGGGCTTTTTTTTTTTTTTTTTTTTGGAGACAGGGTTTCTCTGTGTAACAGTCCTGGCTGTCTGGAACTTGCTTTGTAGACCAGGCTGGCCTCTACCCGCCTCTGCCTCCCAAGTGCTGGGATTAAAGGTGTGCACCACCACAGCAGACTTTAATTCATTCTTATACTAAAAAGCAATAATGCAGGGCTGGAGAGAGAGCTCCACAGTTAAGAGCACTTGTTGCTCTTCCAGAGATCCTGAGTTCAATTCCCAAAACCCACATGATGGCTCAGACCATCTGTAACTCTAGTTCCAGGGGGATCTAATGCCCTCTTCTGACCTCTGAGGGGACCAGACACACACAGGGCCCATACATATATGCAGACAAAACACTCATACACATAAAAAATGAAAATAGCCAGGTGGTGGTGGTGCATGCCTTTAATCCCAGCACTTGGGAGGCAGAGGCAGGCGGATCTTTGTGAGTTCGAGGCCAGCCTTGACTACAGAAAACAAAAAAAACGAAAAACAAAAAAACAAAAAAAAAAAGAAAAGTAGTAATCTTCTCCACAATACAACTGAAATGTACTAAGATATACATATGTACAAATCTTTCCAAAGGGAACGGTAATCAAGATCAATCTTAAATACAATAACAAAGTTAGCCAGTTTCTATAGGTTCTTCCTTTCTCTCACTTTGCCTTCATCGCATTGCTCTACTGATTTAAATCCCTCTTCTTCTCTATCAAAACATGGCGGCAGCGGTGGTGGGCTTCCATGGTGACACAACACCTGTAATTCTACTGCTCTGGAGGTGGAGACAGAAAAATCAGGAGTTCAAAGTTATCCTTAGCTATATTACAAGTCTGAGACCAGCCTACGGTACACGAGACCCTGTCTGAAAACTGCAAAATAAACACACACACACAAAAAAACCCTAGGGAAAAAAAAATCTAATAATCATTTTCTTAACATATAAACAATATAATCAAGTTACCATAATAAGCTTTCGCTGCCTAGTAAGGTAATTCAAGACTTTGACAACTAGTTTAAAAAATATAAGGGCTAGATGTTATATCTTGTTACAGACCTATAATAACCAATATTCAGGCCACTGAGGCTAAAGGATTATGAGACCTGACTGAACTATGGATTGAAGTCCTACTTCCAAATAAAATTTAAAAAAATTTAAAAGGGCGGCGGCGCACAACTTTAATCCCAGCACTTGGGAGGCAGAGGCAGGCAGATCTCTGTGAGTTTGAGGCCAGCCTGGGCTACAGAGTGAGTTCCAGGAAAGGTGCAAAACTACACAGAGAAACCCTGTCTCAGGGGGGGGAAAAAAAAAAAACTTTAAAGATGCCCAGGAATCATCCTAAGTATTCTAGGGCTGGGACTAAAACTCAGTGCTTAAACACTTGCCTGGCACATACAAAGCCATGAGTTTGATTTCCAGCACCTAAAAAAATAAGTAAATAAAATAAGAAAAAGAAATAAAAGCATAAGATAGCAACAACAAGTAGAGAGGAACGGGGTATAGCTCAATAGTAGAATACTGGCTTAGCATGCATGAGGCCCTGGTTTTGATCCCCAGTACGTGAAAAGCAAAACAGCCAATGAAATGGCTCCCCTAGTAAAGAATCTGTTGCCAGGTCTGCACACACACATAATTTAAAAATCAGCAGCAATAAACGGAAAGAAACTGAGCTTTTGGTAGGAACAGAAGGGGAAGTCACTGAACATTAATGGCTAACACAAAAGCTCTTTGGTTAATCCTGAGATTTCTTATAAATCCCCATGGCTGAGGCAAGGCTGTAGCTCAGCCCTGCCTAGCATACCCAAGGCTCTGGGTTAGATCACCAGCACTAAGGGATGAGGGAAGCAATAAATCCAGAGAGTCCTGCCCATCTTCTCATCCTCCAGGACTCACAAACCTCAGTCTACTGACTTGCGTTCTAGCATTATTTCCTGACTGGAAGAAAACAAAGAGCTATGGGAAGCAGCAGAAACTGTGGAGAACTAAGAATAAGTCCATGCAGAAAGTTGCAAATAGGATCGTCCTCCTTTACATATGTCACTCCAGGAAAACTGCCAAGAACTGCTCACTCTTCTAGCCACATTTCCTGCAGATCCTCCAGACTCGAGTCCTTAAGCATGTCAGTATTCTCCCTTACTTTCAACCCTCCTTTTACATCAAGACTTCAAAGTGCATAGTTTGTATTCTCCAAAATCCCTCTTTACCCGTGTCTTAATTCTAAATATGTATCCTAAAGCCTTGTACAGCATTTCTACATCTAATGATGAAATTCATAGGATGTTATAAAATCAAAATTTCTAATGCCAAGGTTTAAAAAGCTTCTCAAGTACTTTATTGAATAAAATACTTTTCAAAAAGGTGATAACTTTACTACTGGGTCTTTTCTGATAAAGGAATTCTTGAAGTAAAGTAAAAGTCAGATAGAGGGAGTTTGTGATTTTACAGACTGGATTCCCGGGCACCAACATTTCCAAAGATTTACTGTATGAGCAGTTGAGAATAGGAGGCAGAAAAGGCTGAACAGAAGCTATTATAATGGAAGGATAGACCTCCTGAAATAGAAAATCAAATAATTAACTATTACTAATTAAAACTGCATTTAAAAATCACTTGTCTAAATAAGCCTTGATAAGTGAAAGTGAGTCTCAAGTACAGGTGGGAATGGTTTCTTTGGGATTTAGAATCTACTCAATGACAGATTAATAAATTTCACTGTAAAATGAGTTGAGCAATCAAAGCTATTCCTAGATAAGTATGATTAAATTATGGGTGAATAATACATTAACTGAATAAAGTCCAGTTATTAAAGCAAGTAATCTAAGTGCTCAATGTCCAACATTATGAGAAATGAATTTTCTTCTTTTTCTCCACTTAAGATTTTAATTCTCCCATCACGTAGTATAGAACTAATGATCTATATAAACATACGAAGACTTAAAGGACAATCCTGCTGCTGACAGGAATACTGCAGTTAATTAATTCAATGTGAAAAACTGAATGTTTACAGTTTTGAAAATTTGTCCACCCCAACCTCCAAAGAGTGAATTTATTTTGTGAAAGGACTATTTTTGAAATCAAACATAAAATGATTATATTTTCTGGCCTTCTATTTAGAATTTTTTTGCAATCAAAATTTAGTTTGGAACCATCTGAAATAGAATTTAAAAAATGGAAAAAACTAAAAAATATTGATGCAAAGCTGCAGCAATATTTCTTCACAATTTCATAAAACATTAATGAAAGGTTACATAATCCCCTGGATTAAAGATTTTTAAAGAGAACTGCAAGGATCATCTTTTTCAGTTTTCAGAACTGCTTTCTTTATTCTTATATCCATAAAAACAGATCTAAATCAATCTCATCTAGTTTGAAAATAAGCCATCTAGTTTTCAGTTTTGTTTTGTTTCTGTTGTTACGATTGCTGTTGAGAAAGGGGTTCACCAGGTGTGGTGGCGCACGCCTTCAATCACGGTGCTAAGGAGGCAGAGGCAGGTGATCTCTTGAGTTCCAGGCTAGCCTGGTCTACAGAGCCAGTTACAGGACAGCCAGGGCTACACAGAGAAACCCCGACTCAAAAAAAACAAAAAATGAAGAGAGAGAGAAGGGCTTGCTATGTAACCCAGGCTAGACTCCAACTAACATCAATTCCCCTGCTTCATTCTCCCAAGCGTCTGAATTATAATTGTGCACCATCATGCCTGGCAGCCATCTGGTTTTCAGGAGAAAAAACTAATCCAAGAGTAGTACAAAACAGTCACAGTCTTATTACAGCTTTAAATACATACTGTCAGTTACATTTAGGATACACCGAACCTAGTTCACTCTCAGGAAAAATAAAACCTACCCAAACAAAAGCTCCTTTACAACAAACGATTATCTCAGTGGTTAAGCTTCTACCCCATCGGTACTTTTTCTCCCCCCCACTCCCACCCCTCACCCCCAATTTTGTTTTTTTTTGTTTTTTGTTTTTGAAGACTGGTCTCATTCTCTAGCCAGGCTGGCCACTATCTTCCAGCAATCCTCCTGTCTCATCTCGGCTGAGATTAGTCTCAAAAAATGAGCTATCTTTTCATTTTTTCTCTCTTAAAATGTTTATTCTGTGCTTGTTTATCTTTCATACATGAAATATTCTAGCACCAGTTCAATTTAGAGTTAAATGCTTAATGTTAATCTGTCTACACATGTGTCTTCGACCACTGTTAAAGAGAGAAAAACTGGTAAGCCTGAGGGCCCTCGTGAAACAAGTGGGTCCTCTGAGAGAACCTCTGCTTCTCTGCCTCAAATTCCTAAGTACTCATGCCAAAGATTCTCAGTATCCAACAAAGGTCCACAGAATCAGAGGCACAATACAATATATAAGATCAAACTGACATACTTTAATAAGACTATCACCATCCAAAAACTACTACAAAATAAATAACTCAATTCCTTAATATTAAAGGGTTGCTTCTGCCATACTGCATGACTCAAAATAGTGTCAAACTTTTCTGAAAGTTGTAAGAAATGTGAAGAATACATTTTACATTGTGACCTAAAACATGTATTAAGAAGTTTCCCGAAACAATAGTTTTCTTCAACAAATGCAAAGCTAGTATATTCTGTTTTACTTTCAACGCTGGTGGTACAATAATAGTTTTTAAAGTTACTAAGTAATCATAATCCGATTTTAAAAAGATGTTAAAAAAATATTCTGGGATTGGAGAAGTAGCACTCAGTGGTAGAGCCCATGCCTAGCATGTGTGAGATACTGAGTATCATCCACAGTACTGGGGGAGGGGGTGGATACCCTTTATAAGATGTTCTCTCAATCCCCTCCCCACAGAATTTGCTCCTACTATCTCTTCAGCAAGATGGGCAGGTATCCCGGTATTCTTAGGTTACTGACTACTACCGTTTTTCATTAAAGCAAGGTGTTCTCAGAGTATGATCCCTTGAAGAACATTGAGCATCACTTGAGATAACTACAAATTCTTGGACCCCACCCTAGGCCTACTGAATCAGAAACCTAAGATGGGAGTCAACCAAGCTGTACCAAGCCAGCAAGCAAATGCGTTTAAAATCTCGGCTCTTCCTGTGTGACAATCCAGTACTGAGTTCTGTACCAGTCACTACTCCAAAAATTCTACAAATATTTACTTTTTTTTTTTGAAATGCCTGTAATCCCAGCACTCAGGAGACAAGAGGCAGAGGGATCTCTGTGAGTTCAAGGCCATCCTGGTCTATATGGAAACCAGCCATGGCTGCAGAACTAGACCCTTTCTCAAAAAATGAATGAATGAATGAATAAGTGAGAAAATACAACTTAAATCCCACTGAGTAAAAACTGTTAGTATTACCAGGTGAGTGACTGTACAAGGCTTTTTATTTTCAGTTAAGCAGGGCATGCTATCCACTTCACGAATATCCTCTTTCTGATCAGGTCACAGTTTCACCCCTTTAGTTGGGCTACTCCTCCCCTTTTCCTCTCAAATTCCCCATCCTGTTGATGCCCTGATTTTCCAGTATTTTCGCTGTCATCCTAAAAGTAACTTCTAAAGCCCTAGCCCCCAAGACACTTTAACCTTGCTTTTAAGGGCAGTGTCCACGGTCCTGCTCGACAT
>CABHPH010143822.1:0-48018 GCA_902168325.1 Peromyscus nudipes | reverse complement strand
TGCAGCTGTGAGGACAGAGTGTGGCAGTGGAGCACTATGTGCAGCTGTGAGGACAGAGTGTGGCCGTGGGAGCACTCTGTGCAGCTGTGAGGACAGAGTGTGGCAGTGGGAGCACTGTGTGCAGCTGTGAGGACAGAGTGTGGCAGTGGGAGCACTGTGTGCAGCTGTGAGGACAGAGTGTGGCCGTGGGAGCACTGTGTGCAGCTGTGAGGACAGAGTGTCGCAGTGGGAGCACTGTGTGCTGCTGTGAGGACAGAGTGTGGCCGTGGGAGCACTATGTGCAGCTGTAAGCCTGTGACAGAGGTGCTTAGCTGGCTCTTCATTCATGGGACTTCTGGAGCAATTCCGCACAGGGCATTTTCTCTGTAACTGCCTGTGCATCTGTGTCTTCGTCCTCTTGGTCCCAGTTCCCTGGCGAACCCTGACTAGCTCACGGTCTCCTGTGCAGTTGGTTGCTGGATCCTTGCTGTTGTCACGCAGCTTGTTTTTTAGCTGCCCAGCCCAGCTCACCTCACTTCCTAAGTCAGTGCCGAGCGAATGCCCTGACCGCTGCATGTCTGCCTACCACGTTCCTGTGCATCCTTCTTTTTCAGTCTCTCTAACTTGAAGTGTTTCCCGTGTTCTTTTTCTAGTGACTTTGGAAATTATCTCAGTTCTTCAGAGGGTTATCCATAGTGTAGAACAAATCCTGCACATCATTTTCCATTAACTTCCGGAGCTAAATTATTTTCCTGTTGCCTCTCAAAATAGAACAATAACCCCAAAGGTTTTTCTTCCTTCTCTTTGCTCTCTCATTTCCTGCACACCCTTAATACTGCCATACGTCACCTCTCAAGTCCAGATCATATAGTTGTAATTGTTAATTACTTGTAATTCCTTCCTTATAGTTGTTAATTCTACCAATTTAAAATCATGGTTGCTGTTTTCATCATTAGTGCGCATGTTTCTTCTTTTTTCATAACTTTTGTATTTTTAAATAAAGCTTCTAGATACTTTGGAAAGTTAGGGTTAGCAAATAGTTAGCTCGGAGGCCTTCCTTGGTGCCTTCGACCTTGAACGACAGTTTATATGGCAAACATGTTAGTTTTGAGTTTGGCTTTTGTTTTGTTTTGCTTTATTTTGTGTGTGTGTGTGTTTTGCCTGCATGTATAGCTGCATATCATGTGCATGTAGTTCCCTCAGAGGCCAGAAGAGGGCACTGGATTCCCCGGGCCGGAGTTACAGACAGTTGTGACCCGCCATGTGGGGGTCAGGATCAGACCTGGGTCCTCCTGAAGGGCAGCCAGAACTCTCACCCTCCTTGCCATCTCCCCAGCCCTGAACATGAACTTCAAAATACTGTTCTGAGTCTTATAGGACCAAAGAAAATCCTGATTTTCATTCTCTTTTATGAATTATTTCTCTTAACCATCAATGCTTTTAGAATGCTTTTTATTTTCTTTGATCTGTGTAATTTTGCTACAGTATGGAAGTGTGGTTTCCTGATAGGCCAGTTCTAGGCAAATGTTCTTACCACTGAGCTCAACCTCCAGCCATGCAGATATATTTTTCATACTTGCCCTCAGTTCCTTCTTCCCTTATTCCTGAAATGCTCAATAATGGATGGTTATATATCTAAAACGACCATGCACATGATTCAACATTTTTTTGAGACAGGGTTTCACTATGTAGCTCAGACTAGCCTCAAACTTACAGTGACCCTTCAGCGTTAGCTTCTAAGCCTTGGGATTAGAGGCATGAACAACAATGCCTGGCTACCATTTCTGATTTCTTTCCATTTCTATTTACTTAGCTTCCTGCTCTGTGTTTTATAGATGTCCATTGAGTACTCATTCAGCTCACACTTTAGCCCATTCTGTTATGCTGCTCAGGCCACTGTCCATCTATGCTAATAAAATTCATAGTAAGAATGAATCCTTAGTGAATGTTATGACTGCCATTTTTATATTTTTAAGACTTTGGTCTCATCTATAAACTCTGTTGAAGCTGATTTCCTTCTGTTACTATTTCCCTCCAATATTGGGTAAGTCTAGGGGATAGGCTGATCTTTGTATGTGTAATCCCTCATCAAACTGGATGAATACCCTTAGGGGCTTGGCCTCAGCCTGCCTTAGAAATTTAAGAGTGAGAGAGACTGTGTGTGCTTCCATTTAAGTGTATTATTGGCTCTTAAATTTTCTTGGGAACTTCTTCTCTCTCTTGAGATTGCCAGGTACCACTGTACCACCACAGCTCCAGCTGACACACTGATCCAGCCTTGTCACAAAGGCCTGTACTTCAACTGCAGTCCTGAAACCGGCCATCACAATGGTACTCTGCACTTTCCTGAATGTTCCATACTGAACTTCAAAAACACTGGCACTCTAAACCCAGACTCTACTCCTACACCCAAAACATTAGGGTAAGTTCTGAGCTCTCATAGGTCAAATGGGTAAAATAAAGAGATGAAAATGAATGACTCCTTGTATCCTTGATTTTTGCTTAGTAGGATGCATAGAGTAGTGGTTATCAACTGAGTAACAGCCAACCTGGTTCAAATCTAGATTAAAATATTTGCTTCCTGCATGATCTTAGTCAAGTTATTGACTCTCTGTAGCTCAGTTTGCCACCTGCTCAATGTGAATAATAAGAGTGACCAAATCTCAGAATGAGGGAAAGGAGTGAGTGACTGATAGTTTGATAGAATGGGGGTCACCAACACTGCCACACAAGTAACTCAAGAAGTATTAGGCTTATCACAACCCTAATTCAGAGAGTTTGTGGCTGCACTATTATTCTGAAACTTGAAACTCATCTCAAACATGGAGCGAACATCTAAAAACCATGGGTGTTAATGGGAAGAGTCATAGCTGCTGACAGTTTTTAGGGATGGTAAAAATTCTAAATAAGGGGCGTCTTCTTGGGAGTGTAAATTGAGGGTGTATTTTTACTGGACCAATTTCTTGGCTGGATATTTAGTCTTTTACTACATTAGAGTCCACTCAAACAGCATGTATTTTGTTTTGATTTCCCTGATATTTACAGCACAGGTGTTAGGGTTAGTCATACCCACATTTACATACACAGAAATATAAGAGAATCATTTTCTATTGGTTTATACACAAAAGTCAACTTGGCTGTGAAAAGTTTTAAATGTGTATTTCCTCTTCAAAACTACAAACTAGATTTTTTTTTTTTGTTCTCCAAAATCCAACACAAAATAAATGTTTTGAACTGTGTATGTAGTCAGACAGAAATTGAAGGGAGAAAGTGGGCTGGGTATGATCAAAATTTATTTTAAACATGTATGAAATTCTCAGAGAATAAGTAAAAATATGTTTAGGCCCGTACAATTTTTATCTTCTATATATAGAATATTTTGGTCACTGTTCACATCCTTATATCTTTCTCAAACTTTTGTTTGTAAAGTTTCTGGGCATGTCTATTTTTCAGGAACATCATAATTCTTGGATTTACTTCCTGGTGTCCATTTATCTGTCTCTGTCTCTATCTCTCTCTGTCTCTCTCTCTCTGTGTCTCTCTCTCTCTCTCTCTCTCTCTCTCTCTCGTGTGTGTGTGTGTGTGTGTGTGTGTGTGTGTGTGTGTGCTCACACGCACGTGCAAATCAAAGGGCAACTTCAAGTGTTGGTCATCTCCTTCCTGCTGTTCTGAGACTGGATCTTTTGTTGTTATCCACTGTGTTGCAGAGAATTAGTTGAAGATATGTTATATATTTTTATGCTGTGGAATATTTGTTTATTGATACAAAGATGTGTTTCATTCTTTTATGTTGCATTTGTTTAAATCTATGAAGCTTTATTACTTTGCCTGTCTAAAACACCTGATTGGTCTAATAAAAAGCTGAATGGCCAATAGCCAGACAGGACAAAGGATAGGTGGGTCTGGCAGACAGAGAGAATAAATAGGAGGAGAAATCTGGAAAGAAAGATTGAAGGAGCAAGAAAAGGAGAGGAAGGCTGGGTGGTGGTGGTACACGCCTTTAATCCCAGCACTTGGGAGGCAGAGGCAGGTGGATCTCTGTGAGTTCAAGGCCAGTCTGAGCTACAGAGTGAGTTCCAGGACAGGCTCCAAAGCTACACAGAGAAACCCTGTTTCAAAAAAAGAAAAAGAGAAGAAAAAAAGAAAAGGAGAAGGAGAGGAGGACATTAGGGGTCAGCCACACAACCAGCAATGAAATAAGAAAGAAAGAATGGTATATAGAATAGAAAGAAAAAAGTAAAAGCCCAGAGGTAAAAGATAAATGGGATAGTTTAAGTTAAGAAAAGCTGGCTAGAAACAAGCCAAGCTAAGGCTGGGCATTAATAAGGAAGAATAAGCCTCCATGTGATTTGTTTGGGAGCTTGGTAGCAACCCCTCCCCAAAAGATTAAAGTAACAACAACCAACAATACCACTGCATACACCAGACTAGCTACCCTGAGAGCTTCCGGGATTCTCTTCCATTTTCCCTTGTGCCGTAGAACTCATCTAGATGTACCTACTGTGTGTCCAGCTGTCTGTCTAGATGCACCTGCTGTGTATCCAGCTCACTGTGTGTTCTGGAGATCTTCACACTCCTATGAAATGTGCTTTACCCAGTGGTGCCATCTCCCCAACCCTCATTCTCCTTTTATATCTACAACTCCTACTATTTCCCATAAATTCTAAGAGTAACATTCTTACTTGACTTATTTCACTAGTCATATTTTCCAGTGGGTTATTTTTCTTTCCTTTTTTTTTTTTTTGGAGGAAAATTCAGAAGTGCATTGGCTGGGAAACCACCCTGGGCCTCCTGTGTAGAATTCTACCACTGAGAAACCAATGCTTCCTCTTTCTCATCTTTAAAAATTAAGTCTTACATTACAATGTTATTTCTCTAGCAGTTTTATATCTTAGCACAGTTTATCTTTATGAGTTCGGTTATATTTGAGACTGGCACTCAACTGCAGACCTAAGAAATCCACTGAGCCAACTGCATATCTTCCCACTCTGCTGCCCATGTTGAAACAGCCTCAAGCTAATGATAGGGTGTTTTTTAAAGTACTACATATGCAAAAGAAATAAACAGCAGTTACATGAAGTGGCAAGTTCCAATTTGCCCAGCTCAAGAAAAAAACTCGAGGAGGTGTTTGATGAGGAAAAGATGCAGTAGACAAAACAAGAATCAGAAAGAGGAGATGGGTCACAATAAAACCATGGAGAGTCTGAGGCAGCACCAGAGGCCTATTAAGGCCTCTGCATCCAGAGTTTTCTTACCAAACACTATAATCATCAGAAAGCTGCATCACTCCGTTTGTTCCTCCTGTCAACACTGCTGGATGAGGGAACTGTGCACTGGAAAATGGGAGAACTAATAATCATGGTTGCCATGGCCCTACTTGTGTCTTAGCAGTTACACAGTCCACTGATCTGAAGGTTCTTTCTGTCTCCAGGGAGTCAAGCTTGGCAAATCCTTCCTAGGCCTGGAGAGATGCCTCAAGAGTTAAGAGCACTTGTTGTTCTTCCAGAGGACTTGGGTTTGGTTCCTGTCATCCATGTGTTAGCTAATAACCATCTGTAACTCCAGCTCCAAATGATCCAACAACACTCTCTTCTGATCTCTATGGACATTGTACACACATGATGCACAGACATACAAACAGACAAAGCACCCATATACATAAAATAAAATAAATAAATCCTTTAAAAGAGTGAGCTCTTTCCTTCCTCAAAGTGCCTAGCATTTCAAATTGTTTTGTTCTGTAAATAAACCTAAAAGATGAGAAGTCTGCATGAAGAATGTAGAGATTGTTTCTCACAGCAGAGAGAAGTCTTCATGAAGAATGTGGGGATTGTTTCTCACATCAGAGAGAAGTCATAAGGAAAGAAGGAGGAGGTCAACCTCAGATCAGGCCGAGGTGACCAGCTTCCTGAAAAACCTGCTGCAGCCACCCTTCCCCTGTATAATGATAACTTGAAGGAGAACAGTCACTACGCAGGGCAGGAAAGCTGGACCACACCAAGAGTGCTTGTTAGAGCAGAACCTGACCACTTCCCCATGTTGGAAGTGCCAGTGGTCATACCAGAGCATCCAGGTAAAGCAGAGGTCATGAACTCTAAAGGTGGGGGCCCAAGGACATGCATTCATTCATCTTTTAATAGCCTGGAACTTGACATGAAACCAAAAGTTTTCCTGTAAAGGCTTTTCATACACAGTGTTGCCAGTCAAGGACTGTTCTCATTGTATGCCCAGCATTAGGCCTCTAGAAGTTTAAATAAGTTCATGTTAGAAAGAATAAACAATGGAGAGGGTCTTCCAGGCATCCAGAATGGTGACTAGTTTCTTCCCCAGCCTCAACACTGTAGTGTTTAGGAGAAGCTAGCTATAAACGAGTATTCTCTGAGGGAGAGCAGATAGAGGGAGCTCATGGTAATGATGCCTAAGGGGCATGATTACAAAAGAATCCCTTATAGAAAACTAATACCAAACCTTTAGAATAGATTTGCCACTTTCTTGAGTCATAGTTAAACACATAAAAGAAATGTCATTCTCCTGTGCAAAATGAGTATTGGCTGGGCCATGCACACATCCTTGAGCCATCACTTAAATAAGTCTCTAGCTTATATCTTCTCTAGAGTGAAAAGATATCACAGGATATCTCCATGCAGTACAGCATATATGAAAAGGGGTCATGAGTCTTGCCTAGGGGGTACCCATGATTATAACTACTCTAGAAGTAGAACCAAGTTTCCCAAATGCATTTACTCACATTCTGAGTTTTCAGTCTTTCAGAATGGTCTAAAGACAAACTTACAATATTCTTCATAAGGAGGGAGGTAACTTAAATAAAAGTGATACCAGTCTGCATTGTGTTGACCTCCAAATCATAGAAGGTGAATTTATATGCTTAAAAGTTTAGGACAGTAAAGGTTAGAGGTACAGCAAGGCTACTTCATTAACAGACAGGGGAGAACTGGCTTCCGGTGATAGAGGTTTTCAGGACAAAGCTGGGGGAGGCTTGAGGGACTGAGTGTGCCCCGTGACAGAAGGCAGTCAGGAAAAACACAAGTGCCATGTTTTACAAACGAGAAACTAAGCTGCCATTCACCTCAAGCACTCAAGAGCCAGAGGGTCTTCAAGGACAGTAGACCCTGCCACAGAAAAGAATTGTGTGGGTTGGGTTGTGTCGGATAAAAAAGAGAAAAGGGTGATCGGCATTAAACTCCACCCAAGATGGAAGGGACTTTTCCGCAGCCACAGCCCCGCTGGCTGCAGCTGCCTCTGTACCCATCTCATCCACCTCCACAAAGCTCTTGTGGATAATTTTGGACAAATGCAGATTGGGACTCTTAGAGATTCCAGTCAGGTCAGCCTTAGTTTCATCAAAGATGTCCTTAATGCCCATGTCTTGTAGAACAGAGTTGAGATCGTAGCTGTCTTCCATGATGAACTGGGGGAAGGAAATGGCTACTGATTCTTCTGGCATATTTTCTGAGCTACTCCAGGCCATGATTTTTTCATGGCTTATTTTGTTTTCAAGCTATAAGGAGAAAAAAATTATATTTAGTGTCAGATTTTAAGCCAGCAAAAGTATCTCAATTACTTCAAAGTTCCTGAGTTAATCTGTTTTAATAGACAGACATATACACTCCAAGGACTTTCTCTGAACCTCAAAATAAATTCATTTCAATCTTTCCTATCTAGACTTAGTTTAAATTTCCTCTCTTGAAATTACAGGAAAAGCAGGATCCCGGGGCACTTTGAAATTTGGCAGGTTCATGCTCAAAGACCAGAAATAATCAGTTGGGTAAGCTCAGGCCAGCCCTGCCACTATGAAGTAAAATTTCCTTTTCCATAAAACAAAGGTAATATGATAAGACTCTTCTGAGAGCTGACCAAAGTAATGCATGTAATGTACTTAGTATATATTAAAATAATGCTGCTGTGTCATATATTTTGAACAATGGTGGTTACTAAAACTACCGTGTTGATATCTCTAACCATCTATTGTCTATTTGTTTGTCTTTCTCCCTATCTACTCTTTGCCCTTCTGTCCAGGACAGAGGTATCTGGGCCTCCCCAGTATTCATTGGTTCTTTTCTTATAGTATCAGTGTTTCTACTCCTACCAAATAGCATGTTTCTGAAATACTTGCAGCTAAACACCCAAATATGGCAGAGGCCAAAGGTCAAGCTATTTTAGGAGAAAGAGAAGCTGTTTCATTTGTGGAAATTCTCAAACTACTCAGCATCCAGATTCTTTGGTCTGGAAAGTTATTACAGATATCTGTGAATTTGAGGGGGCAATCTCTTGTTCTGACATTTCTGGCATTTGCTCATTGTGTTGAAACAAGTAAAAAATGAATATCCAATCTCCTTCAGATTCCACAAGTCTCTAATGTCTCTACTGGCTGAGATAGCATCCTCCTTGGATGAGGGATGCTAGTGCTACTCCTCAGTGATGTGGAATGTGTGTGGGTGTGACAATGAAGCTGTACCTCTTGCAGACTCTTCACATTGTCTTCTGAGCAGGATGGAAGAAGAACCAACATGCTGAGCTTCCCCATGGTGTACTTCATTTCCAGGATCTGGGCCTGCAGCTCCTCGATGAAGCCAATTCTAAAGCGACCCTTCTGATTCATCATCTTTACTGTCTTCTTCTCATTCTGCAGTGGACATGGAGGTAATCACAAAAGATCGTGGAGAGCTCAAACACCCATGGCCTCAACATCGATGAGAACAATGGTGCTTCAAAAAGGGAGGGATCTGGCCCAGAAGTCCAGAGTCAAGCCAGTGACCCAACCTAAAATATCCCTCTGCCTACCAATCAATCGCTTCATCCTCACGTGCCCTTCATCAGTTCCTTAGCTCTCAAGACTACTTACTGCTAGATTTTCAACCCAATTATCTCCCACACCCTAATTCAGCCAAAGCAAGCCCAGAAAGCACAGAGTCTTCAATGTACATCCTGATAATATTCAGGAACTACCTGGCTGATCTGCTCTCTTTCCTGAACTGCCAACAACACTCAAATCACTTTCCCCAGGAAACATATACTCAGTGTTTACAGTCAAGGGGATAGAGGATAGATAAATCTAGAGGGAGATGGCCGAGAATGGGGGAGAAAATTTAGAGGTAAGTTGAGTTGTGTCTTATCTGAGCAAATTCAACATGAAGAGGCCCATCTCTTTTCTTTAGTGTATACATTTGTTTTTTTTGTTGTTGTTTTGTGTTGTGTTTTATGACAACGTCTCAATACGCAGCTCTAGATTCCTGGTATTCTTTATGTAGACAAAGCTAGACTTGCACTTGTGGTGATCCTTCTGCATCTACCTCATAAGTGCTTGACTTTTAAACATGTGCCAGTCTATATAAACTTTTAATTGATTAACAGATTATATGTATTTAGTGTGTATGTAATGTTCTGAAATTTGTGTGTGTTGCAGAATAACTTATTTAAAGTGTTTAGTGAACTTTGGATACTGCCTTTTGTAAAATACAAAATGTTTATTATAATTGTAAGCCACAACTCACAGATCTAAGCATTAGGTTTAAGTCTAGACACTACTGATCACCATTAGTGGAGATTAGGAGTGGACTACCTAGAAACCGCAGGCTAATACAATAAGTACCTCACTTAATGAGAACGGTGCATCAACAGTCTTTTCACAGTCGAAGTCTTTCTCCCACTTGGCCTTGAAGTAGACAGCATTCACTAGCACCAGCACAGTCGCATTATTAATAGCATCCTTGCTGAACAGTTCCTTGATTTTACCTAGAAAAAAAGAGGTGACAGAGAATAATCTGAGCTTGTGTTGCATGAAAAGTATTCATGGAGACATTAAAGTGCCTCACTCAAGATCTTACCCAAAAAATCTAGAGGGATATGGGGGTCTTGAAGAGGGGTAGGGGTTGTTGGGGGAGAACTCTCACTCCCCCTGGAGGAAGACCCAATTCAGAGCACTGGGAACAAGAGTATCTTCTCTGGTTCACTTTTGGTTGCAAATTGCCACCAGACATCTATGGTCTATGTTTCATACTATATGTCTAATCACCTAACTTTTATAATTTCCTGAATAGAATAACTACAGTATGAACTTCCTTTCTCTAGCATTTTTTGAAGTTCAGTATGTGCTGTCTCATATAAACAGATAGATAGGTGATAGACAGTCAGATAGATAGGTAGACATATAAACAGACACACACACACACACACACACACACACACACACACAGCCATAGTGTAAAGCCTACTTTGTAGAAGTTTCTACATCCTCTTTCATTTCAGCTCAAAGGAAAAATTCATTCAGTTTTGTAAACACACGTTCATTTGTAGAAGTGAGTACCTTCTAAACCCCACATAGAGATTAAGCCTTCAAAAAGTATTGACAGCTGTCCCTTCTTAATGGAGATTTGCTGTAAGCAACGAAAGGAGACACCAAATAGTCAAAGAGGAACAAAGTGAGCTAGCACTGATCCTGGGGCCTTCCATCTCTTGGACCAGCTCTCATTTGGGCACCCTCCATTTTAAAGAATACTAAGAAGAATGAGAAGTATCCCTAAAAATGACAGGAAGTATTCCTTGCCGTCATCAAGCACTAGTCCATTACAAGACACATCTTTTCTACCATAAATCACCAGCCACTTTAATGCATGATGAGGTCTTAATGAGGAAGGATCATTTTACATTGAGAAAGACCGTACACAGATTCTACAATATACCATGTCAACATTAACTACGCTTAATATACATCAGGAAAGCTAACTCAGTAAAGAGATAATATATATTAGGGTTCAGTCAGGATTTCTTCACCAAACCACTACTCTCTTGATAGCTGACTGGAACCTTGAAAGAGCAGGAATTCCGTGACACACAGAAGAGGAGGAGTAAATAATTGTGGGATTTAAAGTTTCCCCTACGGAAACACCATTAGTAAGCTGGCCTTAACTCCGTGTTAAAAGCACAGGGAACAAGGAGTGTGAGCCTCCAAGTGGAAGAAAGAAATAGGAAGCATTGCACCAAGCACCAAAAGCGACTAATAAACCAACCATTGTGGTTCCCCGGCTGTAGGTCAATCAAGTGTACAAGGGCCCTGAGTCAGTCTCACTTCAGATATACCACCTTTCCCTCTGGTTCTCCAAAGGTCACTGGACCAGCATGTCTCCAACCCCACACACCCTAGCCATCCCCTTCTAATACTCAGGCCTGAGATGAAGAGCTCATTTTTTATGCATGCACAAGTAGAAGCGGGCTCTCTAACACTTAGAGATTCAGGCACAAACTCTGCCTTCATTCTTAATGACTGACAAGAAAGACCAAACGTCGCTTCCCCCATAACACAGAGGCTTGAGTTGGTTAGAGTCTCTATCATGTTGATGGTGGGGAAAGTCGAGAGGGAGATGGACGAAGGAGCAAGTGAGCTACAAATGAACAAAAAAAATGGAAAAATGACTTAGGTTTCTCCCCTATTGACTGAGTTCATAATCAACTGCAAAATGAAGAGGCCCAGCTCTTGTTTAACATGCTTAATATTAGAATTGATGAGTAAAAACTGCATACATACATGACAGTTTTATTTGGCCATAAAGAAGAAAAATATGTTATTTGCAGCAAAGTGGATGAATGTGGGTGTCATCAAGGTAGGCAAAATAAGCAAGGCTCGGAAGGACAAACAGCCCAGGTCTCCTCCCCTGTTAGGCTTGGGTATACATGACATGAGGTGGGCATGTGAGGTAGACAGGCTCTAAAGGGAGAAAGGATGGGGAACGAGTGGGTGACAGTGGGTGACGCTTTCTCTCTTATAGTGAATCTGAAGTCATAGATGACAGGATGTGGAGGCAGGACTGACGATTTCAGGAAAAGGAAACCAACAGGAAAGAGAAGGGGAGGGGCTGGGAGTGGGTGGGCAGATACTAACAAACTACTATGATACATACACATACATACATCAAAATGTCATTGTGGAAATATTTTTATACACTAAATTTAAAAATTAATGTGAATCACTTCCCTGTCTTAAACTCCCTAATTTCCCTTCATTCTTAATTTATCATGTAAAATGATGCTGAAAGCATATATACACGGGTATATTCTTATTAAGTCAA
Source organism: Peromyscus nudipes (assembly GCA_902168325.1). Taxonomy (NCBI): domain Eukaryota; kingdom Metazoa; phylum Chordata; class Mammalia; order Rodentia; family Cricetidae; genus Peromyscus; species Peromyscus nudipes. Next base: position 35,956 of record CABHPH010143822.1, on the reverse strand, counting down.
TCTATTTCTCTATTAATTCTAAGTGTACATAATGCATTAGGAGTGCTACTATAGCTTTCAACATTATAATTTATTTTTGTTACGTGATAGATATTGTAAGTAAAAGTAGAGTCCTCAGTAACTCAACTATGACACAAGAACTCCAATTTCAAATGGCTGTTTTGTAGAAAAGATGAGCTTCAGTCCTGTGGACAGAGATGCATTCAGTGCTGCAAACAGTGGTGTGGCATGAAGAGACAGAGCTTCACTCACACCATTCAAAGGAAAGCCTGTGATAAAGCATGGGAGTACTAAAACGGACTGAAAAGTCATGGACCGGCAAGATGGCTCAGAGGGTAAGGTCACTGGCTAATAAGCCTGACAAGCTGAGCTAAGTCGTAGGATCCACACGGGAAGAGAGAACTGGCTCCTACAAATTATCCTCTGCCATCCACATGTCAAGCACATGCCCACATGAACACACGCATACACACACAATAAATAAATGTCTTCAAAGACCAGAGATCCTAGGAGGAAGAAAAGCGGAAACAAATGACAGAAGTGTCTAAGCAGCTGCCACCCTGGGTGTGCCCAGCGTCGTCTGCTGCTGTACAGCAATGAACTGTGAACACACACCACGCATGCAAACACCAGCCCCCAAAGATGAGCAGCCTGCAAAGTGTGCCCTCTGCCTCACTGCGAGGTCTTTCTTACCTTGGCATTGACTTTCAACCCAGAAGTTAATCTCTTGTCTCGACTTCTCAGTATCCCCCCGGAAATCTACGCTTTCAAAGGTCGTGTGGTAGAATTGAGTTACACCATCTGAGTACTCCTGTTCAATTCAAATACATGGGGAAGGACACAACAAAGTCACATGGAGGTGCTGGCCATAGGATGAGATGGGAACAAGAAGCCCCTGAAAAAGAAGCTCCTTGTCACCTAACATCAAGGGAGTGGCCACCTTAATGTTCATGGGCTTTCTGTTTGGGAGATGGCAAAGTTTCATGAAAAGCATAATAGTTCATTGTGAATATAATTAATTCCACTCACAAAAAAAAACTTTAAAATGGTTTAGATACTTTTATTCATTTGTATTTTAGCATAATTTTAAATAAATAATGCATTACCCAAAACATTGATGTGTACACTCTTTAATAAATGAATTACATGGGGCTGGAGAGATGGCTCAGTAGTTAAGAACACTGGCTGCTCTTCCACAGGTCCTAAGTTGAATTCCCAGCACCCACATGGCAGTTCTGTAACTCCAGTTCCAGGGGATCTAAAATCCTCACACCAATGCCCATAAAATAAAATTAAATAAATTTAAAAAATAAAAATACAAAAGAATTACAGGTGTGGATATAGCTCTCAAATTCTAGGGTTTTCTAATCTGATATAAGATACCAACCTAGTAAGATAATTTATTATGACGTAAAGTAGGATCTCTGTACCCTTGACTAACCCAGCTCATGCTGTGTCACATCTGCCTCTATTCACAACATCACACTTATTGACAGTGTGGCTCCCTTTCTTGAGACTGGAGCTGAATTGGAGCCTATGCTGCTTCAGGTAAAAGCTACTTAGCCACAGCAACAAGGCCTGGGGCTTTGGCTCCCAATGGGGTCACCTTCTTGGCACCATGCACCTTCTGCAAGGAATAGTCCCCATGGGAACCACCAGACTGAGGCAAAATAAGGAATCTTAGAGCAGTATCTTAAGGGCAGCCAACAGGCAGAAAAGTCACAAAATATGACTACCATGCACCTTGATTGGCAAAGACAATTACCTGAGTACCTTATGAAGCTCATGCTTTTGCCAATGGGCTGTTTATCAGGTGACCCTTGCTATCCATGCTGTACCACTTATAAGTGGACTCATAAACCTAAAATGAAAACTAGGGAGAAGGAGACTGAAGTCTGGGACCTCAGAAAGAAGGTTGCAGTTATGCACCAGTCCATAGCCCCATAGACTATGTTATGTGGAAGGTGAGCCAGCTACCTACTCACTTACGGAGCATGGTCTGTGGACACCTCAGTCCCTGTAACTTACCGGGCAGATTGGGAATTCCCGCTCTCCATAGAGTCTGTTGGCCATACTCAGGGTGTAATAAGCTTTGGCTCTGTCTAATCTGGAGAGAAGTTTCCCAAAGTAGCAGCCAAGCAATTCATCCTCATCTGTAGATTCAGCCTAACAAAAGAAGGAGCAAATGGTTAAGCACCACTAAAGAAAGGGTATTTTAGAGGAGCAAAGCAGAGCTGGCCAGGGAGATGTCATTGTCCTGTGTTACCAGGTCTGGGGAGGCAGAGAGGAATAGGGGACGACCAAGGACATAAAAAAGGTGTCCTTAGAAAGGGATTTCAGATCACACGAGATTACTACCCACTGTGAAGCCTGCACCTAACCTACAGAATAAGCACAGCACAGGCAGAATGAGCAAATATTGAAGAGCAGAGTTTTCAGGCAGACTCACCTGCTGCTCCTGAGACACTGGCGTTTGTTTCTGCCCTTCCAGGGAGCTTTCAGATAGCACTTCTCTTTTGCCTTTTGAACAGGAATCATTGGGGTCTTTGCTTTCACTCTTGGAAAGTTCATTGAAATGTAACACCTGCGTGATAATGACATAGGGCCTTTCAGACAAAGGGTAGAAAGTCAACAAAATAACCAACAATAGTTCACAGAAGTGGGTGTCACTGACACGGCCCTCCTCCTCGGACTACACTTAGGATGGGAACGAGCTCAGTTGATAGATGTTTGCCTGGTGCGCACAGAGCCCTGAGTTCTATCCCCAGCCCCGTGTGAAGTAAGTGTGGTGGCACACTCCTTTAATCCCAGTGGAAACAGGAAGATTAGAAGTTCCAGATTAGCCTCAGCTTCATAGAAAGTTTGAGGCAAGCTCAGGCTACATGACACCTTTTCCAAAACACAAAAAAAGAAAGACAAAAAGAGCTAGAATTAATGTAGGCAAACCAAGGAACAAAAGGGATTCACAAGCTGTGCACCCTTACTAACCTACGCTTGGCCTGCTCAGTCTTAATTGGCTGTAAATATAAAATACACTTAAGATCTTGAGGATAGAATAAAAAACAATGTAAAATATATCATTAAAATGTATAATGATTATGTATTGATAAGATATTGTAAAAATGTTGAATTATCTAAATTTTATTATTAAACTTAGACTTACCTTTTGAAACTTTTCATGTGACTACTAAAGCATTTTAAGTTCATATGTGGCTTTCGTCGTATGTGTATTGGACAGCACTGGTCTGGAGTTTCACGTCAGTCAGGGGAGTGAGTATGACGTGAGGCCAGCACCTCAGAGGAAGTGGGGAAGGAGAGGCACACCCCACACTGCTCAGATCCGGGTTATGGAGCTGCATGGAGAACCCAGGCCAGCTGGTCCTAGAGGATGCAAACCCCATCCTACAGCCAAGTGCTGCTTATGGAACTAGAAATAATGGTAAGGCGAATTCCAGTAATTTCAAGAGCATGATGACCCCAAATAATTCTGCCTTAATCTGTGGGCCCACCTCCTCCATTATCAATACCTCCCCTGTGTGCAGCGTGTTAGAGCCCAGGAGGTAAGGGCCCAGCCTCAGAAGCTCACACTTACTAAAGGGGCAGGGAGCACCTTTGTCGTGTGCACTCACTTATTCTACAGGTGTGTGGTGGGTGCCTACTCCGGCCCTGGTGCTGTTGTGGGACTCTGGGAGATCATGCAGTAATATATAAAATACATAGTAATTGATTACTGTACGCACTCTAATGAGAAGTGCTGTGTGGGTAAATGTGACTGGGCTCATTCATGGGATTGGGAGCTTGGATGGAGCATTAGATGAGCAGATCAGGGTGAGCAGCCTTTCAAAGGTGGTCAACACTGATGAAGGTGAAAGTAAGCCAAGAGGTGAGGATACGAGTGTGGCCCCCATAGGCTCATGCGTTTGAATACCTGGTCCCTCTTAGTGGAACGGTTTTGAAAGGGTAAGGGTATGTGGCCTTTGGGGAGGAGGTGTGTCACTGGTTACAGGCTTTGAGGTTTCAAGACTTGGACCATTCCCAGTGTGTCCTGTCTGCCTCCTATTGGTTGGTCTTGATGTGCCCTCCCAGCTGTTCCTGCCACCATGTCTCTGCCATCGTGGACTCTGACCCTCTGAAGCTTAAGCCTCATCAGACGGTGCCTTTTACACACTGCTGTGGTCACAAGGTTTGTCACAGCAGTAGAAAAGTGACTAAAACACCGAAGGAAGAGGCAAAGGAACCCAAAGGCCAACGTAAGACTCACTTTCCTTCCACAAGGGACCCCAGTGTCAGGAACATACTGCCGGGGGAGAACATGGGTGCTTCACAGAAGCAGTGCAGAAGAGATGATAGAATCCAGGGAGTTCAGAATGTCTGGATTTGGGAGGTTCGTCAAAAAGAAAGCCAATGGGATTTTCTGACAAATGAAATTAGAAAGTCCAGGAGGATCTTAAGCTACCGGGTAAATATCTAGGTCCTAATACACATCTAGCTAATTGGAGGAGAAAGAGAGGAAACACACTCACATAAAAGCTACGAACAATATTGGTATCAATGACTGTAGAGAGAGAGGGTGACAGGTGTAACTAAAGAGACGAAGTGATAAAGATGAACAGGAAAAGCTATCGGGCAGGGAGGCTAGGGAAGTTCCATGTGAAAGATGAAAGGAAATGGAACATTAGAGGCAAGCCCAAATGCTGAGAGCAGTGAGCAACTCCAGCTCACCTGAGAGTCAGATCAGCTTCCTATGCAGGCAGACCCAGAATGCAGGGCCCTGTTCAGCATCCTTCTGGATACATACCTCATCAATCTGACGTGCACTATCACCTCGAGCTCCCAGGCGGACCATACCAAGGGCAGCTGAGAGACTCAGAGGGCAGACAAAGATGTTTTTATGAATATCACCTTTGCTAATCTCTTGGAAAAAATCGAAGCAAAACTTGCTATTTGCTTCAATAAGAGAATCCATTGTGAAACTGGTTACTGTCTAAAAGAAAAAGGAAACAAAAGTGAGTGGAGAAAATGGATAAAGAAACAATTCTTATTTTTAATGCCCAAGCTATAACAACACATAATTATTCAATGTGTTTGTGAAGAACTTTAAAATTGACTTAGAGTGTAGTCCAGTGGTAGAATACTTGCATATATATGATAAAGAAAGGTGAGGGGAAAGGGAGGAAGAAAGAAAAGAGAAGAGGCAGAAAGAAAGAGAAAGAGAGGATTCAGAAGGAGAAGAAAAAGAAAAGGAGGGTAAAGTAGAGGGAGAGGAGGAAAGGGGAGGAAGATAGGGGAGGGAGCGGAAGGGAAGCAATGTGAGGGGAGAGGAAGAACCAGGAAACTAAAGCTATCAATCTTCGCTATAAATAAATGAATTAGCATCTGTATTAATACAGATGGAAGTCTCTCCAGTTGCAGGCACAACAGAAAGCAATATCATTAGTCAGTTGGCTTAAGAAATAGGAATTTACTACCCCACAACCATAGAAACCAGAAATCCAAAATCAAGGTATCTACCGAGCTGGTTCCTCCTGAGGCTCTTGGCAAAAATCTGCCCCATGCCTCTGGTGCTGGCAGCCATCTTTGCTATTTCCTGGCTTAGAGAGGTACTGTTCTAATTTCTGCCTCTATCTTCACAGGGCATTAGTATCTTGTACTTGAATGTGCACATATAAGTGTCCACATTTCTTCTTCCACTGACTCGGGACCCTGAACCAGCATGACCTCATCTGATCTTGATTACAGCTATAAAGACTGTGTCCAAATGAGGCTACACTCCCAAGAGCAGAGGTTAGAACTCAGTACAACAAGTCACTCGGTTCTTTCACTTCATTCAGGTCAAGTAAAGCAGAGGCTAGCGTCAAGTCAGTCTCCCTCCCCCTCCCCTGAGAGGTGCCCAGTTCTGCCTATTCCCCTCCCTCAGTGGTCTGTGACTGAGAAATGTCCAGCAAATTGTTATGTGGCATGTCCTCAGTTAATGACCTCTTAACTCTTGACTCACCCTATAAACAATCGAATTTGACATACTTTAGCCACTCATCAATACTGTCCAAGAGGTAACAGAGCTTGAAAGCCGCCACGGTACAGAGGCTATTGACTTTAATTCTTTTTTGACACCTAACACCACAGGTAAAACAGAACTAAAGCAGGAGGCTGACTTCCCTAATAACAATTCCTTGCCTCGCCCTCAATCTAATCTAGAAATATCAGCAGAATAGTATTTAGATCTTACCCTCCCTCTGAAACAAAATGTTTCTTCTTCTTCTCTTTGCTTATGGACCTTGTATATTTCCAACACACAAATGTAAGACACTGAACACAGAGTAAGCATTAGAAATAGTTACGTACTGAAGGCAGTGGTGCATGCTTGACGCTAAGATCTTCCCAGTTTGCTAGAAGCTCATTATGTATAAGAAACACAACTCAAAAAGATCCTAGGCAAGTTAAAACAAAAAACTGCCTGCCTGACGTGTGTCAAATACTTGACATACAGGTGCTTTCAACCTGGAATTGCAAAGTAAACCCCATCATTCCTCTATTACAGAGCAGAGCATTGAAGACGCACATCACAGGTGTCCATGTCACATGAACACTGTGACACTGCCCTGCCATAACTGTGTCACGCTTCAGAAGGCCAGGTTGATTGATGCACACACACCCCTGCACACTGTGCATTCACTTCCCCTAAGTGGAAGTCGTACTCAGTATTAAAGTTCTTTTTCTCCCAAATTTGCAACAGATTTGTTCTTCCCACTCCTGCTCCTGACTTTGGGTTTGAAATGAATTTTGTATTTTAACACTGTCTGCGGCTCAAGCGGCCAGCCCTATACCCATGTGCATACAAGGAACACGAACTGAACTCAGTAAGACATATATTTGAAGAGGAGGACATGGATTTGAAGGGAGTTATGGGAGCACGAGGGAAGAACTGAAGGGCAGGGGAGAGGTGGGTATGAGCAAAGCTGGAATGCTACCCACTACAGCCTTGTACCCACGTGTGCAATTCTCAAAGAAGACAGTAATTTGTGGGCCTAATTTAGAGGTCATTTGAGGTTGGCTTTAGTTTTATTTTTACTTTTTGCTTTGCTTTGTTTTGCTTTGCTTTTCAGGAGCAATCCTCCCTAAAAAGTGGGCATTTTTTCAGATATTTGTGTTCTGGGTGTCTTGGTAAAGCCAAATTGCCTCAGAAACCTGTTCACCACGCACTTGCTGGGAAAACCCTTCACATTCACTAGTTACTTTAAATTCAGCTTCCATTAGCAATTTTGTAGCAAGTTTACTCCTGAAGTAAAGAAAGGATGCCAGGGGCCTGAGTTGAGGGGATTTCACAGGTTTGATTTAATCATAGCCCCACTTTTTTAAGGAAAAAAAATAGCCTAATGCATCTAAAGCCTCGATTTGCTACATTTGCTACAGGCAAAATCTTCAGTGTGGGTAGAGGAGGCAGTGGCCACTGGCTGTCTGTTCACTACTCGCCAAAGAAGACAGTAATAGCAAAAAGAAGGGCTCAGAGGGGACACCGAATGATCTGATCCTGGCTGGCAAAGGTCTCAGCCTGGTGAGTGGCCACACTGCAGATGCCCTACACCACTCTGGCCATCAGGATGGGTGTTCATTCCCAGCAGTAGTGCACAGAGAGCTGAGGGAACTGAAGCTTCCCTGCTTTAGAAAGAACATGACTGTTCATGTAGACCAACTCCCTTCTTGTCAGAATAAAATAAACGGAGAACAGATGAAATGAAGTGACTTGCACACCACCATGTGTGGGCCAAAAGAAAAGCCAGGCAATGGCCCTCCCCATGCCCAGACATGCTCCCTGTTGCAACATCTCTGTTTTATTAGCAGTATTTTTCACTTGTTTCTAGTGCTTGTGCTATCTTGCTCACACTGTGAATATCCTCAAACTGTCTCTACCACCTTTAAAGAAAACATCTAGAGATTTTGTGAGCTACGTTTTGTGATATTCTTGGACTGGCTGCTCTCACCCCAGCTTTATTTTCTGGGTATGAACGGTTTAGAACGCCACACACTGGCTTTCAGCCCTGGGTGCAGTCTAGGCAGCTTTGGCACTTCCTTTCCAGGCAGAGTTTGAGGCAGAAAAAAAGAAACAGCAAAGTTAATGTCACAACACTAACAAGGTGCAAACAGCTATAATATGAAGGTTCTTCCTGGATTTACACAGAAGTCTAGAATATAGGGAAAATGAACATTTAATAACTTGATTAAGATGCCATCCGATGATAACCAACTTCTCAAGGTCTGTTGGTTGGTTGGTTGGTTGGTTGGTTGGTTGGTTGGTTGGTTGGTTGGTTGATTGGTTGGTTGATCTGTTGGGGATGCAGTTCTCATACTTAAAAATAATCTAAATATTCAATAAATATTTATAAAATTCTTGGACTAAGTTAGACACTGTAAAAGGATTAGCTGAAAGAGAAATAGTGTCTGCCTTTGAGAAATATTGACAGAACACATAAAGTTCCCCAAAAACCCAATCTGATATCTTAAAAGTGAGGAGAACGGTTACATCTGAGGGTAGATTTGGGGAACAATGTCCAGTTTCAAGTAGAAATGTTAGTGGTCTAAGAGACTGACTCCCCAGATAGAACAATTATAGTGTTTGCTAATTTCTATGGTATAAATGCATCCACTCTGGTAAATTTCAAACTGCCAACAGGACATCACTGTATCCAGGTTTGGGGAGGTTGGAATCTGCTCTCATGAAAAGAAGGAGCTAAGGCCCAGGAGACCCTGGGCCCTGAGCATGAAGGAGACTTCTAGGAGCTGGTCATGCTCTCTTTCCTGATCTAGGTGTTGCGTGCAGGGTGAACATATCTATATACACTCTTGTGGATTACATATAAAGGTAGCTTACATTTACATATATACATGTTTCATTTTAAAAGGTATTGTAAATGTATTGTCAAACATGGCAACTAGTTTAAGACATTGCTAGTTTGTGTTTAGTACAAGAATGAAGAATATTGGAAAACTGAGACACAGCACCTCACAGTGAAACTTAGGCTATAGATACAAGCAGGGATGCTCTCCAAGCACCAAGAGGAAGTGTTTCCCTTTTTACTGGGCAAAACAGTCACTATTCAAAGTGAGATTGCTTAAGTCTAAAGATGACTGATTGCTAGTGCAGGCTGCCTCTTAAGCTGCAACTTGAAAAACTTGAACATGATTTACCCTAGTCATCACTATTTCCAAATATACCTGAAATAACCTTTTAAAATTGTAATGTTCCCCTAAATCCACTCAGCTCAAGCAATTTGAATACCCTCACCCACAATGACTTTAGAATTTTAGACACAGTGTACCCAGTGTCCTACCAATGTTGTTTCTAATTCTCAAAAAATAAATCTTGTAAGTTTAGAAATTCATACCCTCAAAGTAAGTGATCAGTAGTATGCAAATCATTCCAGTTGGCCTGGCATCAGCCATTGTCTTCTCTTCCCCATGTCCCTGCCCTCAGCAAACACTGGCACCCAAATGCCACAGCCTGGGTGCCCCATCACCCACCTCTCTGTGATGACTGGTCTATGCATCTCACCAAGGCAACTATTTGCAGAAAGAACTCCCAGCCTAGATGGTCCATCTTAGGACTTCCTTGAAGGACTTCTGGGCCAAAGAGTGTCTTAGACTCCAGTGTGTCTTCCCAAGTCTCTCACAAGCATTACTTGTAATATTGGCCTTGTAAAATCTTTTCATACTGCGTTGACATCTGTATGGCTACAGACAGAAACTGAGAGCCCAAGACTGCAAATAACCTTAACATTAATTGAGATCTTCTTGCATAACTGCATACCTACTGTCCCCAAGATCACCTCTTTCTGATCATGGCTATATAGAGATGAGGTAAGAGGTAACTTTTATTCAGAAAAATAGCATAAAAACCCATTTGTGTCAATAAAACTATTGTATTTTACCAATATTTCCAGTTAACTGGTTCACTATTTCACTTCTAACAAAATATAAAGAATGGGATGGTATAAAATAAACTTCATTCTCAAATTCTAACTCATGACGCAGATGGAAAGATGATGACGATGAGAGGTTTCGTTCTTATAATATTCATAACCTCATCATCTTTGTCTCCTGTGTGTTTTCAGGTCTTGCCCTTTCAGTATGCACTTCATATTATACATGCATTTTCTGTGTGCATGTGTGCAAATGTGTGCATGTGTGTGTGTACATGCATTGTGTGTGCAAATGTGTGTGTATGGAAGCATGCCATGTGAGTGTGTGCATGTGACACGCATCACCTTCAGCACTCCTCACTTCAGATTGTGTCTTACAGGTCTGCACTGTAACTATTTTTATGTTTGTTCTTTGACAGTCATTACAGTTCAATGAATATATGCACATTTTAAAACTGATGTCTTAATAATGGCCATTTCTATTAGTTTCACGTCTTTCTCTATTGTGAAGTGAACATCTTTATAAATAGAGTTTTCTCCTCTTTCATCTTATTTCCTTATGACACTTCTTCAGCATGAGATTTCTAGATCAAATAATGTACAAGGTTTTATCTTTCACATTACATCTCAGGGCTACAGATGAAGCACATGAATCATAATCTATCTTCTGATAATATCACTGTTTGTCATTCTTTATTATTTAAAATGTAAAAATGGGGTCAAGATGGCTCAGCTGGGAAGGTTCTTGCTGACAAACCTGAAGATCTGAATTTGATCCCAGGACCCAAATGGTACAAGAGAGAACTGATACCTAGCATTTATTTACACAGTGGCCTGGGTGCATGCACATGCATGTGCGCACGCGCGCGCGCGCGCGCACACACAAATAAATAAATAAATAAATAAATAAATAAATAAATAAATAAATAAATAAATAAATAAATGAATGAATGAATAAATAAATGAAAAATAAATAAATAAATGTATATTTTAAAAGTAAATATACAAAACAATAGTATTACATTTGGTTGATATTCCATTGACGCTTGCTAATGTGGGAACATTTAGCCATGTGTTTTCTCCATTTAGAGATTGTCTGTTAGCTGTTTTTTCATATCCACCTGTCACTTATCTATTAAAGTCATAAAAAGGTACTGACTACATTAACACTTTATGTTATATATACATTATATGTTTCACAAAATCATTTTCCCTAGCTGAGGTTCATCCTTAATTTTACTTCCTGTTATTGCTATTGTAGAATTATTTTTACTCTTATTTATTCAGAATTCTCGATATTTTGGTGCTATTTTGTCATTTCAAAACTGAAATTATCGTATCTTAAATAAAATTTTAAAACATCAATTTCTAATCTTTATAAGAAAATAAATCTCCCTTGTATAATTTTATCTATATCTTATGTACTTTAAATCTTAATATTTTTTCTCTAGTTAACAAAAGGATCTTTTAGCCAGGTAGTGGTGGCGGCGGCAGCGGCGGCGGCGGCGGTACATACCTTTAATCTCAGCACTCGAGAGGCAAAGGCAGAAGCAGGCTGATCTCTGTAACTTCGAGGCCAGCCTGGTCTACAAAGGGAGTTCCAGGACAGGCTCCAAAGCTACACGGAGAAACCCTGTCTTGAAAAACCAAAGAAAAAAGAAAAAGACCCTTTTGTTCACTTGCTGTGCTTGGTTTGGTGGGAGGGTCTGCTGATTTACTGCTTCATGTTGTTTCAATGTTTGTGGTGCCAGAGCCAGCACCAAGGGTTGACCGTGTGCTCGACGGCCGGCTGTATTCCAGCCCTCTTGGGTGGCCTTAAAGTGTCACTACAAGACCTATCTCACCCTTTTTATTTCTTTCTGACTTTTCTATTCATGCAAAACCCTCTTATACTTTCCACCACCCTTTTCTCCTAAAAGGTCAATTCGTTCCCATTGTATCGATGACCATTGCATTTATGTCTCTTTGCTTGTCCTTATTACCCACAAGTACTTGATTTTTATACTTCAGTATTCACTTCTAAACATAGTTCTCTTGAGGGTAAACTCAGAGTCTTTATTCTCCTCTGTACTTTGTCAGTAGACAACACAGTGGCAGTACCTAGAAGCACTTAGCAAGTGTTCGTAGATTCATTTGCCTTGTTCCTATGGTAGACAGTTCTAACATCTGAATCTTACATGACATTATTCAAGCATGTTGACATCTCCTGCAGCTATAATTGGTAGAAGTGTTGAGAGTAGAATCAACCCTTGATTCATTTTCTACTACATTAGAAACAGCTCATATATTAAATTATACTTCCCTTTATAGGGAAAATGTTAAAAAAAAATTAAACTGGATAGAGATTCTAACAATTCAGAATATTCTGAATAAATTTATTCTTTCCTGGTTGACAAGATGACTCACAGTGTGAAGGTAGTTGTAACCAAGTCTAATGACATGATTCTGATCCCCAGGTACAAGGAAAGAATCAATTCCCATAGCCTTCCTCTGACTTCCACACTTGGCCATGGCACACACACTGTATCACACACACACACACACACACACACACACACACACATCATAACACACACCACACATGTGCACACACACACACACATCACAACACACACAAATAAATAAATGCATTTTTCATTTACAAAAATTATTTCGTTTATACAATAGGAAAAAAACTTTATGCTCCAAAAATATCTTAGGTCTTATAATTTCTATAATTTCCTCATCTAATAACCCAATAATGAAATTCCAACTTTACACAGTTAGATGCTATTCTGCTGGAATGGACGTTCAATCCAGAAAATAACAAGCTACATAGTAAATTATGCCTAAAAACAAAGAAATAGACGTGAAAGATGAAATCAAAAGTGTTTTCCAATGTATGATACAAAAATATATTTAAATCATATTGTTTAAAATACAGACTTTATAATATCATGCCATTTTATCTTTCAGAAATAACATACGAAGAGATGGGACATAAACTGTATGTGAAGGTGAAAATATTCAATCAGCCACATATTTTAAAGACTCAGTCAGACACATCAACTCCCTGACAGGGCAGTGTGGCCTGAGGAAGAGAGTATTGTTCTTATATTGAGTGAGTATTGCCATAGCTGTAGAAAAACCCAAACCACCATAAAATAAAGTGTTCTCCTTTAAGGGCATCTGACTTAATAAAAATAGGATATACTACCAGTTCAATTACATCTTTTGGGTTTCTAGTATTTAAAATGATCTTCCAGTCCTTGTTGTTTAAAATTATATTAAGCATGCAAGCATTTACCTTCTTGCCTTCAGATTTGCTGCTGAGCCCTGGCCAGAGAAGTTTCAATCCACACCCTGTCAGGAATGGAAATATATCAGCATGGCCCCTCCCATGCTGGCACTTTTCCAGGGGCCATGTTGAAATCTAGAGTAGAACTGTCACTGACTGATTGAGGGGATAGGAAAATGTGGCAGATATTTCTTAAGCATGCTCACATGACCAATGCTTTCAATTAAATTCAATATTTGACATAATGTTTATATTTTCTTTGCCATTTCCATTTGTGTCTTTTCATAGATTCCTAAAAAAACATTTGTCCAGCACTCTTCACCCCAACATCTACAGTAAAAGGAAGCAGAGGTCACATACTCCTTGTCCTAGATGTCATATATCTGATTTTCAATTATTATAAGCTTCTGCAACTCATCACATCGACTTGCAGGTGTGTTTTGAGCTATTTCCAAGGAAGGAGTATTTTTCTTGCAGTGATGCAAAGGTGGAAGTGAGGACTATTATTTGATTACTGACTAGAATAGCTGAATACCCAACAGATGATAGAGGTTATAAGAGAATCTTGTAGAGAGAGTATGAATGAGAGAGACAGAGAAAGAACCTTCTAGAAGAGAACTCATTTTTAGTAAGTAGAGAAATGCATTGGACATACACTAATATCACTAAAAGAGCTGACTGTCTACTGTGGCTTCCTCAGCTCTGACCTGCTTGCCTATTTATGATATGTTTACTCAAGGAATTTCAGGGGCTCAGATACCTCCACTTTTCTCTTATAAAACTTCTGTAGAAGCTTTCATTAAAAGTTATTCAACAACTTGGGGTTTTTTTAAGTTCTGATGTTATTACTTCTAGCTCCTCCTGTGAGCTGGGGGTCATTTAGAAACGGCAGTAACAAGTAGGAGAACTGTGAGAATCACAGGGAACCAACAGGATTTAGCAGTACATGAGGGTCCCTCCCTTGTTTGGTTCTCTTTTGTGGGGGGTGAACCTATATCTTCTTTTACTAACTTCTTCTCAGATAATGATATTGTCTCAGCTATCATGCCACAAATATGAGCCATGGAAATACAGGGAAATTCAAATGAACTGTTTTAAAATGATACTGCTTTTTATGGAGAATATAAGCTACTTGTTATGCATCTAGTATATGAATAAAGCATGTTAAAGCCATCTTTACAATATAAGCTGTCAATCAATTGGAGTTAGTAGCTAAACAGTGAGAGACTTTCTCCAGTCTCAATAGCAACAAGAGAAAGCAAGTTTTCTGTTAATATGCTCCCCTCCCTGATCACTTGAAATGTGAATCTGTTTCTTCTTCTACAATTCTAAACACCTCTTAGGCATTGGTAATGATTTGCAGGATGATGGAAAATTTAACATGTGATTCAATAAATGCCTCATGCTAACTGATTCCTGGCTCCTTTGTGCGGGTATTCACCATTGCAGTCTTTTCCAAAGGTCACTCTTTAACCTTACAACAGAGTAGCTTCTTGCCTATTCCCATGGATTTGTGATTTTCCCTTTTGTTACTGTTGGCTGTTGATATCGCCTGAGATTCTAGGCACCTCAGCAGATTCAATCTTATTTGATTATCTCTAATCTAGGATTGCATCTGTTTAACCTCCAGGAAAATTCAAAAACAAAACCTGACTGACAGATGACTGCAAATAAGCATAAAGACTTGGGGTGGCATGACAGTCCCAAGAGTGATAACAGAGTCAGCAACAAGACACAGCTGCCTCCCAGAGTCACTTGACATATTACCACCAAAGAGGGAAGGAGCTCGTCATGAGGTGTCTGCGACAGGCATCCTGAGAATGTCACACATAGTCTCATCTGAGCAACTGCAGAAAGTTTGTCACTAATGTCGGTGACCTCAAGCACAAAAGAATTAATGACATTGAAACACATGTTAAACTTTTTGACCTCTTTTTAATCATAACCTTGTTTTTAGAATTTTGTGGATGCATTTAGAGAAAACATTCACTCATTGACAAGTGATCAAGGAATTTTGGAGGTCAACCAGCCTGGGCATCCTATGTTAGAAACCAAAAAAAAAAAAACTGTCACCACACCATAAAAAATAGTGCCTGCTTCTTCAAGCATGGCTTCCTCCCAGGTATGCTACAACTCATCATGAGTTATAAGCCAATCAATTAACCTTTTAATGACTAATTAGACTCTTCTGCCTGGAATTAAAAATTCAAGGACACCAGAATGATTCACCAACCAAAGCCTTTGCCAGCTGCTGATACAAAACAAGATGAGTAAAAGTCTCCTGTTAGTGACAGCAGTGCATTCAAGATGTTGTTAAGAATAAGTTTCACGTCTAATTTCGCACCTCAGTACTAAGAAAACAAAGTATGTTCTCACAAAAAATATCAGAAGAGACACTAATTTAAAATTGGCCTTAAAATACTAATTCCACTGGGAATGATGGCTCGCACCTTTAATCTCAGCACTCTGGAAACTGAGGCAGGTGGATCTCTGTAAGTTAGAAGACAGCTAAGGCTGCCTAGTGAGACTCTGTCTCAAAAACAAAACAAAACAAAAAAAAACAACAACAAAACATTCGAACAAAATGCCCCTTCCCTTTCTCATAAAAGCCTTCAGTTCTCCCAGAGGATAGTGCCAACTCCCTGTCCAGGTCTGAATGAGAAGTGGAGTCAGAGACGTAAGAGCAGCAGAGAGATGGCAGAAGATAAAGATCACAGGAGCAGAGCATGTGAGGTTCAGGACCCATATCTGCCTGAAATTTACTACCTGGGACCTTGAACAAAGACCTTGTGAATGTGAATCTTCTCACCTGTAAATAAGTAGAAATCAGTCTTTAGAAATATATTTATGCTATTCCAAAACTGTAAAGCAGCACTTCATTGTTTACTCAGTATTGACAAAGTATAGCCCCTGGCAAATTCAACCCATTGCCCATATTTTTAAAATAAGGTTTTATCAGAAAGTAACACATTGTACTATCTACATAGTACTATCTAAAGCTGTCTTTGCTCTATCCCTGCAGGCTTGGGCAATTGTGAAGGAATACATGTCCCGTAAAGCCAAGATTTATAACTTAGTCCTTCACTAAAAAAGTTTGCTGATCCCTGCTTTGAATGGTGGCCCATTATAACTTGAAGCCTGTGAAGTATTTATATCCTTAAATACGAAGCTTATCCCTACACTGGCTAAATGTATAGCACACTGATAAGAAATGCAGTTTCTTCCAGTAAAATGTGTTTTGGGCAAAGATGGCAGAGTGGCTAAGAGCGCTTGTTGTTGCAGAGGACTGACTTCAGAGTACCCATGTCAGGCTGCTAATAATTGCCTGTAGCTGCGGCTCCATGGATCTGACATCTCTGACCTCTATGGGCACCTGAACTCACATCCACAAACCCACACACATGTATATAACTTAAAAATATATGTCTTGGTTTGATCTCAATCCCAGGTAAAACTCTAATCCCTTTTAGAAATGCTATAAAATAATAACTCAGATGTTGATTTATTGAACAACTAGTTATCAAATGCCAGCTGGGTGGTAGACACTGGATACATGAAGATTGAGAATGTCATTGTCCCTGTACTCATAACATCTGGCACAGCGGGCCTCTACAGTACAGACTAGATCACATGCATTTAGATATGAAAACATTCATTTAAGATCTTATATGTAGTAGGCCTTCTGACATCCATCATTTCATTCAGGCTTCCAATAACTTGGAGAAGACCTCACTATGTCAACATTTCTTGAGAAAAAGAACTCAGCAGTTCAGTCACACTGCTAGAAAGTAGCAGAGTGAATAGCAATTGAGCACCTGCCTGCTTTCCATGTTTCCCCCAGAGTAAAGGTCTACAGCACATATAGCTTCCATACCAAGACAACTAGCCCCAAGCTACCTAAAGTAACTTGTCTACCTCTCAATACATACCTGCAAGCCAGTGAGGGCCGTCTCCAGCTGAAGTCTGTGCTCTGATGAAGTCAGTTCAATACTTCAAGGTAGGGACAGCCAAGTTCTACAGCCTGCAGAGACTGGTAAGGAGCTGTGTTGAGCAAGCAATTGTGTGACTTTTAAATAACGATCATGAATCAGATTCTTTTCAAACTGGCACACTGCCTGCTTATTTCCAGAAAGCCATAGATTAGGGGCTAGAGCCTTTAATGATTTGGCTGCTAAAACAACCAGAGCTTGGAATCTCTGTCCTTTGTTCTTCCAAAGCACTTTACATGGCCCTTTGAGCGTAGTGCTACATCACAAGTTAATAATCTACACATGGAATACACCAAATCCAAGTGGAGTATTCTCCACGGCCTGTGCCAATGCAGCGCCAAATGATCTGGGTACAGATAGGTCTACATGGTCCTAAGCCAAGTGGAAAAGCTATAGCTATTTTGTTTGTGGTCAGCTTCTCTCCTCAGTGCTTCTGTCACCTACTTAACCATGATTACAGATCCACAGTTGTCTAGGACAATTTTTCCTCTGGCTTCTCAAACAGAACATAAACAATAGGCAAAACCTCTCCTCCTTCCTTTCTTGCCCTAGCTCCCTGTCTTCAAGTCTTTCTTCCTCATCTCCTCCATTTCTTGTCCCTCTGACACAATTTCTCCGTCTGTGGCCCCCTCTTTCCCTGGTGTCTCCCCCTTGTCAGTAAGGCTACAGCAGATGGATTCATTCTCCTGCACGACTCAGCCAATACTGTCTAGCAACATTAAGCATTGGCTCTTTTTCAATCACAGTTCCTATTTTGTTAGGGATACTAACATCCTTGGAGGGCTTCAAGATATTTGAGGTCATTTGGTCTGGCTTCTAGTGTAGAAATAAAGTTCCACCACTGGCTTTCAAAAAAAAAAAAAAAGGCTCTTTGCCCAAACTGAGAACAACGTAGTCTAGTTTATCATTATCTATCCTCTAAGACATAGTACATCCCCATAGGTGCCTGTAATCAGAGAACATGAGATGCAAAAGTACTTCAACTAATGCATCAGTCGCAAATTAAAAGCAAGTGTCATTAAACAGGTTTAACCCATAGAATAATAATATAACCAGTAAGATATCTATAAAAGCTATAAAATTTTGGATAAGGAGACATTAAAAATAATAGGGGATAGTAGAGTATCAGTGTATTTTGAATAATGATGTTATGTGAAAAAATAATGATGAAGAAAATAAAGGTAATTTACAAGTCCAGAAAATCCATCATTTTCTCTTCACTATGTGCTCTTTTTACATAGTTGAGCTCAGATTACATTTGTGGTTTATGTCCATTTTTCATTTGATACTTCAATCTAAACATTTCCCCTTATCTTGAAATTCTAGTTAGAAGAACTACTTATAAATTATTCATCCATCTCTTGATTTAACATTAAGGCAGCTTCCAAATTTCCATGAATGGTGTCATTTAAATCTTTTATTGTTAACCTGTTCTAAATCTCAAACGCTCTCCTCTCTCTTCACAGATGTGTGGATGGTGAGTTATTGAACACAGTTCATGGGCATTTTTAAACCAAAGTGTTTCATCAAATGGTACTGTGGGGCAACCCCACCTCAGTGCATGGAAAAGTGTGCTGTTCTGATGACTTTATTTAAGCCAGCTTTTCTCCCCTAAAACAGAGACTGCACAATTTGCCTCCTGAGGGAAATCCTCAACAGAGGAAGGAAATGGCTCTATGTCTCCTGTAACATAAATTATTGATCTACTCAAGTGGACAAGAAACTACTTAGACAGTCTATGGTTCCTTCAAGTCAGGGTGTAAGAATTCTTCCAACTTGTCTGTCACTGTGGGGTGGGGACAGGGTGTAACCACCTAATTTTCTGGGTATTCTTAAGGGAACAAAGACAACTTGGAGCCTCCCTGTGACTCTCAGAGGATTGCAATTCCCCATATCCTTGTGCTGAGCTTCTCCGGAGTACAAGCTCTGGCTTCAGGAAGGGGTTGGGAGTGGGGATGGGGGGTTATTTTAAACACCTAGGAAGATTCTTCAAATGTAGTGCATTAAATAGGAACTGAAAAGACTCAGCACATGTGGAGTTGGTCCACACAGCACATCCTCTCTCTCATGCCTGCCTTGTTATCCCCTCCAACCTGAGGGCTTCTGGGAGAGTGGTCACCCCGCAACCGCAGTCTCCTTGGGTGCTTAAGAATGTAACTCATATTAGAAAAACTACTCCAGACATTAATGTAAAGACCCAGGTAGACTGACGGGATGTTGATGGCCTTTTATTTGAAAGTAGAAAGTGGAGGGTGCCTGGGCAATGGAGGGGAACGCTAGAAGGACAGACAGTAGTTCTTGACATAGCTCTATCCCACCTCCACTACTCTCCCATGTCCAAGAGTCTTCCTTTCGTTCCTTCTGGAGATAAGAGTGACCAAGGCTTAGTGACACATTGCACATCCCAGGGCTTGTATGTGTTGTTGTCTATAATATAATATAATATAATATAATATAATATAATATAATATAATAATATAATATATACATATACATATACGCACATGTGTGTATGTTGAAGGCTGATGCCTTTGTGCATACTCTTTGTTCTGTTTTAACTAAACTTTTTTTAATTTTTGGTGTTAAAAATTCTTTTATTTTTAACAAATTTTTTTAGCTATTCAAAAAGAAAAAAATTAAGAATTACAAATATATAGCCTAAAAACGAAACTCCATAAGACAAGTTTTTCATTTTTCAAGTTAGGTGTGGCTTTGTTTTTAAGATTATTTTCAGGCTTGCTGGAAACCACATAGGAATAAAGACAGTGCTCTTGCTTTTTAATTTATGAACCCTCATCTGCCCTGACTGAGCCTTTGGAGGGAACATGGCTGTGGCTACTGCTGGGGTCACTGGAGCCTGGAGAAGGCTCAGGATTATAAGGAAGAAGCAGTGTTTGGAGAGAAGACATGGCCCCAGGGATTGGGGAGTGTGGGTCCCCAGTTCTCATAGAGAACCAGGCAGATGGCCAGTTTAAGTGTTGGCCGGAACAATTCAGTCCTATGAAACGGAATCCAGTTAACTTGGACTTCTAAGGAAAGCTTAGCTCAAAGCAGCCATCAGTGAAGCTAAGACCCTGTGGTTATGCATAAAAATCCAGACAAGGGGAATGTTCACATGTGAACTCATTCAGTCCGCTAGTTATTTCTAAACTCTAAGGAGGCATCGTGATATCTGGAGGAAAATCTTGAAGCTTTATGGTCATGCCACATCCTGTGCCACTGAACGTGTGACTCCGTGCAAACTCATGAGCTCTTCTGGCTTCTTCAACCACAGCACTCAAAACACACTCCCTCCAGATTTGCACACTACCAAAGAAGGAACAAATAGCACAATTGAATGTGGCAAGAACGGCCACACATGAAATTGGTGACAAGCCAGTCAAGAAAAGCCACATCCATCAATTTTGTTCACCATGTTGTAATGAAATCCATGGTCAGTTGCCTTGCCAGAGTCAAGATGAATTTCATTCTCTGTTCAAAAATTCAACAAACCTGCATCACAAAATGAACTTAGGGACCACTTAAATGGCTCTGCTGGTAAAGGCACTTGCCTCCAAGCCTTCTGACCTGAGTTGTATTGCCAGAGCCCACATGTTAGAAGAAAACTGACTCCACAAGCTGTACACACACACACACACACACACACACACACTCACTCACTCACACTCACGCTCACACACACACACATTTTTTAATTTGCTCTTCACAAATTCTCGGAGTGTTAGTGAGCCACCATTTCCTTCATAAGGCAAATGATAACCTTATCATGTCTGAGTATGTAACATGTTTCCACATGTGTTCTCTGAGTGTGTAACAGCCTGACTCATCCACCTAATCATATTTCTGCATGTGTTCTGTGAGTGTGTAACAGCCTGACTCGTCCACCTTACGAATTCCGTTCTGACTTAAGACATCCTGGAACTTTCTCATTTGTTTCCCATGCTTCTCTTTGGATTCTAGAAACTGCCTGTTCTGCTGTGCACAGGGACCAGACAATCAGCAAACTCTTGTAGAAGTCCCGCTTTTGAAACTTTGTGTTTCTTTTCTTTTGATTTCCTGATTACTATGGGGTCAGAATTCTAGTCTTCTTCAGTCATAGTTCATTTTAAATGTCTCAGAGCAAAAGATAATTTTCACTGCTTGACAGTTTCATGCATTTACATAAGGAATTGTAGTCGCGTTCACCTCTCCCCCCTCCCCCTTTCTCCTCCTCTGCCCACTTCACGGGTGCCCCTCCTGCCTTCCTGTCTTCTTCCTGTGTGGCCCATTGAGTTTAATTTACTGGAGTTGTACTTAAGGAATCATTTCTTGTAGCTCAACTGTCCCAGTGCTGTTCATCTTTGCTCTCAAGCTTTGTCCTCACATTCCATGGTCCCTCGTGCCAATTAGGCTTTTATTTATTAGTCAAAATTAAACCCATGCTGTTAATGCTCTTCTTGTTCATTTATTTGTCACATCATCATGTTATTAAGCTTCAGTAATGTAGAGTTATTTCTTTTTTTTTTAAGTTGTAATTCACAGGTAATTGGGTGGATCTAGAAAAAATCCTGAATAAGGTAACCCAGACCCAAAAAGACAAATATTATATCTTGTATGTGGATGTTAGCTTTAAGCTTTCAATGTGCATGCTTTTACAATCTGTATAACCACAGCGGTTAGGTGCCGAGTAAGAGGCTATGGGGGAGAGGGATGGATTCCCCAAGGAAGGGGAAATAGAAAATACAGTTATGGAGAGACAAGGGAGAATGGGATGGGAGTATTAAATGTGGAAGGGGATAGAAGACCGAGGTAACAGAGACGACAGGGAATGAGACAACTAACAGAGAGCCACTGAGAGCCGTATGGAAAGCTACTACTGTAGAAGCTTCCTGAAATATATACATATATAAAACAAATCAAAGTAGAGCCACCAAATAATGGGGGCCATTCCCCCAATTAGACATCCTTCACCACCAAGTGAAACCTCCAGTGCCAGGAATTGGTTACATCTAGTTGAATTGTTAGCCAAAGTGACCCCATGGCAACTCCCAAACATCTCAGGCTATTTCCAAGGCTACTAGTTACTCTCCATAAATTGATGGCAAGGCCCCATTGCTGAAGACAGCACCTACACAACTCTCTGAACACAGGGAAGTTGAGCTGGTGCCTAACTAGAGGCTTTACCCCACTGACTAGTGCCGATGGTACTAGAATATACTTTGCATGCTACCAGAAAAGAAAGGTAAACACCAACCCAGGCACAAACCCTGCAATCTACAATAGTGATCTGCCTGCAAGAAGTGCTGGTAAAACAGGGTTCAAATATTTTGAGCTTAACCAACCACCATCTGATTGTATTTAAGACCCACTCCATGAGATGTAACCTATGCTTGTTTTTGCTCCAGTAACAGAGAACATGAAGATGGATAGGCCATGGGCCTAGAAAAAAACCAAATACTGTAGTTCTGTGAAAGTAACATAAGAATAAAATGATTCTTCATGAAATTCTGCCATACCCATAGATCAGTGCTTCAGTCACCCATCATCAGAGAAGCTTGCTCCAGTAGATGGGAACTAACACAGAGACCCACAGCTGGATAATGTGCAGAGAATGAGAGCCCTTGGAGCATTCAGACATAAATGGGATGACGCCATCAAATCCCTCCCTCAGGGCTGATGGAGTTATGCAGAAGAGGAAGTATAAATATGGTAAGAGCCTATGGAAATAGATGACTACAAGAAAACAGTGTCCTTCATATAAAACAGGACCGACACACTTATGAACTCACAGAGACTGCAGCAGCACACAAGACCTGCATAGGTTCAAGCCTGATGGGGTCCCAGAGCTGGAAGGGGGAAGAGGACACAGGCTCCCCCTCCTGGTCAAGATCTGTCTGCAACTGACACTGGCCCCCAAAGAGAACTTAGTCTTCCCCAGTGGAGTCCCACTGGGTGTATCACCCACCTTCATGGCGGCCCCATGCCCCGCAGTAGACGGCACAGAAAACAAACTCAACGCTGTTTTTGTA
This sequence comes from Peromyscus nudipes, assembly GCA_902168325.1. Lineage (NCBI taxonomy): Eukaryota > Metazoa > Chordata > Mammalia > Rodentia > Cricetidae > Peromyscus > Peromyscus nudipes. The sequence goes on along the minus strand of CABHPH010143822.1, from coordinate 12,768 downwards.
GTTTTTGTCTCATTTAGCTTTGTTTGTGCATTCCTTGCCTTAATTGGTCTTTTGCTTATATATCATGGTTTCTAATTTTACTGCTCTGTTGAGTTTGTGTGTATGAGAGAGACAGACAGACAGGCAGACAGGAGTTTCTTATGGGCTTTTCTTGTTTGTTTGATTGGTTGTTTTTTGTTTGCTTGCTTGTTTGTTTTGTTTAAAGAGAGAAAACAAAAGGGCATGGAGTTGGGTGGGTAGGAATGTGAGGAGGGTCTGGAAGGTGTTAGAGGAGGGGGAAAGCTTGATCATAATACATTGAATGACATTTTTCAATTAAAAAAAGAAAGTTGAACCTTCAAAAAATTGATTTGTTTATCCTCAAGAATAATAAAATCCACAACTATTGTCCCAAAGCCTCTTGTTGGAAAGCTGTTCTTTCCCCCACTGAATTCTCTGTACACCCTTGTTAAAAACAACTGACCGTAACTGCAAGATTTAATACTGGATTCTTAGTTCTCTTCCTAGCCATGTAGCCATCCTTGCTGTCTAGATTGTACATATAAAAGGATAAAGATGGGTCCTCCCTGGCACTATGCACAGAAATTAACTCAAAATCAAACAATGACTTACATGTAAGAGCCAAAATTTGTTTTATTACATTTTTCTTTATTATATGCTCATATGTTTGTGGGCATGTATTGCCAGGCATATGTGTGGAACTCAAAATACAATTGTGGGAGTCAGTTACCTCATTCTACTATATGGCTCATGGAGCATCCATCAGATTCAGGTGGTTAGCATTAGCCACAAGCTTTTTATCCAAGGAGCCACCTTACCAGCCCCAAAAGAACAATATTTAAACTTAAGATGTTTCTAAAGAAATTATAAAGGTAAGACTTTATGGTCCTGGGATGAGTGGTGTGGTTTGTTAAATATGATTTGAAACTGAAAGATAACTGGAATTCATCAAAACTTAAAACTTTTGTTCTATAGAAGACACTATCAAGAAATTGAAAAGACAGTCCACAAAAGGCAAAGACACATGTGAGTTTTATCTTCAATTAAAAACTTGTGTCCAGAGCATAGAAATACCTCCTACAGCAACCCAACTCAAAAATGGGGAAAATAATTTCAGTATAAATCTTTCTAAAGGAAACATGAAAATGACTAATGGCTCCATTTAAAATGTCCAGATCACTCACTGTTGGGGAATACAAAGCAAAACCACAATGAGGTATCACTTTATACCTGCTGGCATGGCAATAATCAAAAAGAGAAACAGTAACACGTGTTGGCAGAGATGTTGTGCTGCTGGGGCCCTCATGCACAGCTACTGGGACTGAAAACATTCTAGCATTTTCTTCAAATGCTGAATATAAAGTTCCTATGAGACCCAACACTTTTGTTCCTAGGGACATACTTAAGAGAAATGAAAGCACATGTCAACTATAAAAAATACCTAACATATGAGTGGTCATAGCAGGATTATTGACAATAGCCAAAAAGTAAGAGTAACTAAAACATCCACCAACTGACGAACATATAAGAAAAAATGTGTTCTGTCCATACAACGGAATATTACTCAGCTTTAAATATATATGACACAGTATGAATGGATGAGCCATGAAAACACTGTGCTAAGTGAAAGAAGCAAGCCGCAAAATGGAGGTATATATTCTATTATTCCAGTGGCATAAATGTCCAGCATAGGCGAAAACCAGAGAGAAACGTAACAGTTTAATGTTTCCAGAATTGAGGCAGTAGAGTGGGGACTGTGAGCTGAGTACTTTGGAGGGTGATAAAATTCTAAACTTGATTATAGTAGCGTTTGCACAACTCTTGAAATGCATTATACATATCAAAGTGATTTTCTCCTATGAGAATGATATCTTAATAAATCAGTTTCCTTCAGAACGTTTCAGATATGTTGCTGGAAGCAGATCCAAACTTTCAGTAGATGTCCAGATGCCTGAAGACCACCCAAGTGGACATTATATTTTCATACTTATCTCTTTTTTTTTGAGAGTCTCCTCGAACTCACAATCTTCCTGACTCAACCTCCCTAGCTGGGATTATTGGTAAGCAGCACCATTTCTGACTTCATGTTATTTTTATTTTTCGGTTATAAATAAACAAACAATCATTGAGCATATGCTAAGGTGGTGATTCTGGAAGATAAGAAGACAAGCCCAAAGTTAAAATTCATGGAATTTATAATGGAAAACTGTCAATGAGTTCCCCAACTAATCAGTGTCCTCACTCACTTTCCACTCACACAAACTGTTCCCTCATGCTCTCAATTTCATATCTAAATACAAAAGAAACTTGCCATATTAAATAACAATATATTATTATTTGTCAAGTGTAAATTGATAAATATTACCACTCTCCATGAGTTTTAACCATACCAATAAGCTTTCTATATGATATTTACTTCAATTGTTAAAATTTAGTCATTTGCAATTGATCCCTTAGAAAAATCGAAACTATGGTTTGTTTTAATCTCCCAAATAACAACCTGCAAGTAACAATTTTCTGGATATACTGGTACAATGCATTCACATTCCTGGTGAATTTAGAAATGTGGGTGTAAATGTCAGTCAATCAAATTATCTTTCAAGCGTTATATGCTGATCTCTATCATTAAAACTACATGGTTTTGTCAGATGATGAGCCTGCCTGCTGCACCTTTCTACTATTTTCCTTTGGTCACACCTGCATAACATTCTTTTATTTATTCAATCAGTCAAAACAGAAAGCAGAATTCATAAAGTGTTAACAGATACAAGATGCCAAGATCATGTTTCTTTCCTGGAGGAACATATGGTTTATTGGGAGAAATGCTTTGAAACAATCCTTTTCTACACTATAAGTATATATTACTCTCATTTGCTAATAAAAAGCTGATTGGCCGATAGCTGGGCAGGAAAAGATTGAGCGTGAGAGTCAGACTAGGAGAATTCTGGGAAGAGGAAGGGCAGAGTCAGAGAGCTGACAGGCAGACACAGACAGAGCAGGAGATGAACGCGCCATGTTAATAAAGGTACTAACATGTGACAGAGTGTAAATAAGGAATATGGGTTAACTTAAAATATTCTTGCATTTAGTTAGTAGTAAGCCTGAGCTATTGGCCAACCATTTATAATTCATATTCAGTCTCTGAGTCAATTATTTGGGACTGGGCAGTCGGGACAGGAAATGTCTGCTTACAGAGAAACAGAAGACACAGTTATGAACCTGTGAGCCTCTGCACACAAGTTTTCAACAGGGTCTCACCTGAGCCAAAAAAACATCTGGCAATGAGTCTGTGATATGAATATGTGCTCATCAATTCTGACAAACATATATTCATGGTAGCAAATTCAATCTTTTTTGATTATTTCTTTTATTATTTTATATTGATAAAGTCTCTCCCTTGGAGAGAACAAATAGTTGTTTTATTTATATCTTCTAGATTTTATTTTTCTCTTTTTTAAGTCTACCAAGAATTCATTTTGGAGTCAGGCTTAGTGAATACTTCAGAGGCAGAGGCAGAAGGATCATGACCTTAAAGCCAAACTTGGACTATGTGGTAAGTTCCAGGCTAGTCTGAACTATGTAGTAAGGCCCTGACTGAAACAATAAGTTAAAGTATTTACTTTGGTCTATGACATGAGGTAGGGGTTTCAAGCCATGTTTCTGTCTAAATATCCAGCCAGTGCTCCCAGAACTAAGTGGGGAATTGTCACCTTTTCCCATCACTGCCATTGCTTCTCGGAGTCTGCACTGGTGAAACGTGAACAATATGAAAACAACATCATTGTGAGGGGCGCGTGAAATACTATTTATGCACAAGGGTGAAACACACAGAGTGTTTTCAGCACACTAAACTTCCCAGAGAGTGACAATGATTGGCTCAGTCCTGTGGAGATCAGCTGCCCAACGAAACAATAGTCTCTGGGTGGGGCAGGCAGGGAGTGGAGACAGGTGGAAGTATTAATCATTCCTTGCTTCCTTCTTGGGCTTAAAAGACAATTTCCCCAATCTCAATTCTGCTAACATTGGCTGAAGTGATAAAGAATAGAATCCCTCTTGTTTTAATTAGTGTTTCCTTGATTGGTTATAAATTAATATCATTTCATATTCTTTAACATTAGGTTTTATGTCCTACTGTTTTTTAATCCAGTGCCACTTTTAATAGTTGAATTAGCTTGTGCTTTTTATTGACTTACACAAGCTTCTGATGACATACATTTTAACTGTGGGTCCTGTTTTGACTGTTCTCTCATTTCTATCATTTGGTCTTCAAATTTATTGTTATTTATTTCCAAATCTAGATTTTTACTTTGTCCAATCAAGAATCTATTTTTCTTTAGGACTTTTCTGAGAGAACTTCTGCTTCATTTTTAAAATCTGTATCAAGACCTAATTTCAAATGTTGCAAGAATATTACAAAAAACTACTATGTAACTTTATCTAGATTTACAGTCATTGACATTTTGTCTCTTTTGCTTTATAATTGTCTACCTAATACACGTGGGCACACAGGCATGTGTGTGAGAACTGTTAGTGAATTAGGTTAATATATTGTGCCTTTACCGCTAAGTATGTTGTACATCTCCTAAGAAAAAAGGGAATTCCATTACATAAACATAGCACAATTATTGAAATCTGGGCAGAGTTCACAGTACATATTCCACTTTCCTTAGTTGTCCCCAAATGCTGTTTAAATCCATCTTTCTCAGTCTGTTATTGAGTCCAGGATTGCGGGCTCCATTTTATAACCATCTCTCTTTTGTCTTCTGATCTAGAGAAAATTCCCTACCTTTCTTGACTCAAGACTTTTAGCAGGGTACAGCCAGGTATTATATAAAACAGCCCTGAGTTGGACCTTTTAAATTTCTACATGATTACATCCAGGTTATATATTTTGGACAAAAATGACATGTATGTTGCTCTGTGCCTTTACAAAGCACTGTGACTGTGCCATGTCACACATTGCCTCTGTAGTCTTCTTGCCTTTGGTCATCTAACTGGTGATATCCACTTTAAGTACTTATTGCCCCTTTTACTGTATAAATTATAAGGAAACATTTCAAATAAATATCCTTAAAACATTTCTGAAGTTTAGTACCCTTTAGTGATTCTCATTTAAATTATAACAATAACAGTTGCAAAATTGTTACTTTTTAATACAGCATTCTGTTTATATTTATTAATTGGTGATCTTGGGTGTTATTCTTAAAATTAACTTCAAAACTCATTGACAACGGTTTAAGAAAAGTTGCTTCATTTCTCTGAGACATGGACTCTGCTCCGGGAAAATCTGAAGGTGTTGCATAGGAGACCAATTTGTTGGTCATCATGTGCTGTGAATGGGTTAGGCAACTTCGATTTCCAAATGCACTGGATCTCGGGCACACGCCTTCCTCACTCCCTAGTCATTATGCCAGAAGCAATGAAGACAAAAGGACTGTTGCAAACTTACTGAGACCAAAAAAGCAACTTGTAAGGCAAGTCCTGATGACTAATGAATAGAAACACCGTATCAGAACACAAATGGGTACAGCTCACTAGGGATGCTGGTTGGTGGGTTTCTCCTAAACACTGGCTCTTTTTGCTGTCAGAAAGAGAAAAAGAAACTTTGTGGATTTCTGGTACTTCCACTAGATTGACACTCAGAACCAAAGCATAGAGTCAAAATCAGCAGAGCTTAACTCTTCTGTACCAGCCAATATCACAGTTGTTTATGGGAAGTTCATAGGGTATTGTTTATGTGTGGTAGACCCAAAGATGTGCTTCTAGGTTTTAAATATAGAGCTCTCTCTCTCTCTCTCTCTCTCTCTCTCTCTCTCTCTCTTCCAATGTCACCTGACCTCACAGATCTTTTCTCTGGAGGCTAAAAACACTATTGAAGAGTTCAGGCTAACCTCCTTCAGTCGATATTCTCTTTATGGAAGCTTAGAGCACAGCCACCTAATTCCACAAGCCATAGAAGCTTAGTGCTAAAAGAAGTAGCAAAGAGAAAAGAGAAAACCCACCCCCTATTCCAAATGGGTGTGTCTCCCTACTTCCTGTGCAGTTTCTGTAATTCCACCTTTGTGTATGTTTCACCTGTGACATGGCAATACAAGACTGGGATGGTTTACTATGAGAGGAGAAAGACTGCACACGTGCCATAATGGGTAGAGTTATGCAAACTAACTTCCAAACCCGAGGTCTAGATCAGCAATGACGAAGGTTGGAGCCTGATCACCATAAGAGCCACCAGGGAGTCTGGATTAACATGTTTTTAAAGGCCTTACTGGCCTTCTGTCTCATTATCGGCAGCATTAAGGGTTTAGATAAAGGGAATTGTGATCCTCTCAATTGAGACATTCTGTCATTCCTGATTGGGGGAGTGGAAGAAGTGCTGTGTTTGTTCACATGAAAATTGAAGGGATGGACAATGGCTGGATTAGCCAGTGATTGTATGAAGATGACAAGGTAAGTGACATTCTCAAATACTGTCTTCTCAAATACTGTCTTTATATTCAATCTTATACAACCCCCCAGATTAGACTTAACCTTTGATTCATAAACATGGACTGAGTGCTTACTAGATGTCAAAGATTTGTGTAACAAGGAGAATCTGTCACACCCTAGATCAGGTTTTTTTTCAAGCTTAGGAAGGTTTGGGACACCTGGAAACGTACTCTACAAACATTCCTGCCCATGCTGCTGTCTTCTTTTCCTCTATTTTTCATTGTTCTTTCATTTCAGGCATCATCCAGATGACAAAATTTGCATGAACTCTTTGCAGATTCACCCCTAAAGGCAGCAGCTCTTCAACAAACTTTCCAACTGAATTTCAAGAACCATTTTCATTTACCATGGAGACAATCTCTTTCATCTGTAACAGCCCTGCTCTTAATGATGAGTACAGGGTGGATGAAAGACAGAATTGTTGAGTCGGAGAAAAGTTACTGAAGTTTACACCTCCACATGCACACTCCCACCACTCCTATGGACACCCAGCCTAGAACATCGTGTGATACCAACCCACTAATCAGCATTCTCTCGTGTCTACCAAAGCCCCAGTATTCAGATTCAGTGAGAACTTGGTCTTTCTCTTATTGCCATGAAAGTGGGAAATACCAAATAGCTGATCTGATAAATTACAGGTAAATAGAAATTTCCTATAATATTTGTGACCTTCTCTGAAAGCCCATGACCTTTATGGGCTTTGACATAAGACTGGATGAAAATACAAGTATTTTCAGTCATGTGCAAGAGGATAGCAGGATCTTGGCAAACTTGTAAGTAGAAAGTTAGAAGTGTCAGCCCTGAGCCTTTTGAGTTAAAATACACAAGTGTGTCCTGTAACTGTGTGGCATTCCAGCACTAATAGGTGTCTTTAGTCTTTCACCATAGGATATATGGGACAGGCAGAAGCATAGGCCTCAGTCCTAAGGGCCTTGAGAGCCAGTTAATGGATCTGTGTTGATTATAGTGTTACTATTGCCAATATCTCAGAAATAACTTTTAAAGCAACAGGAAGTGTTGTGGGTGCATGGTGGCTGCAGGGGCAGAGCAGCAGTCAACATTCTATCATAGTAACAGAAGCTTGGCCAAGCTGTCCTCCCTCAGTGCTCTGAGTACCACAATTTGGGAAAATTCTATCCACTATGATTATGTAACAACTTTCCCCAAGAATGAAATCCTAACAGAAACAGTTGCTTTAATCTAAATAATCTCTTGAATCCCTGGTATTTGTTGCAAATTATCTATATCAGGAATAGATATGAGACAGTGTACAGTTTCAAAGACTGATAAGGGAGAAGCAAGCATGTGTTGAAAGTCTGCTAAATGAGGCACTAAACTGTATTTTACTGGTTGACCTCACTTAATGTTTATCAGAAGACAGAGAGTGTTATCCCAGTTTTGGAGATTAGGAAGTGGAAACTCAAGATGTTAAGTAATTTACCCAAAGTCACTGAACTTAAGAATGTATGATTCAAACCTCCAGTTTACTTGAAGTCTGTGCTGCCTCAAGACCTGTGTCTGCCTGAGATTTGCATTTAACAACACCTTTGCATCTCATTGTGAAGCCCATGCTGTGGCCCACACCTTTACAAATGAAAATTGCAGACTTGCCTGGTGTCTCTGACAGTTTCTCCTCCTTCCTTGTGTAAATTGCTAGCCCATAAGTTGGTTAGAATTTAAGAAAATCTTCATCAATTCAAGCCAAAGACCCCAGAAACAGTAGAGAGGGAAATTAAACAATCCAACAGTCTAAGTGAACCCTCTTAATCAGGAAGGCTAAAGGAGCTCTCCAGAGTATCTAGTTTTTTGGAAAATACAATTGCACCCCTTGAAATTCCATTCATATTTGAACAAGCAATTATGTCAAACTCCTGGGCACAGTGTTATAAAGGAAAGTCCATAGTGTTTGGGGAATCTTTGGGTTTTAAGGAATTGTTCCTCCTTGTTATGTACAGTATGTCTACATATAAATTCTCTTTCTCAGTGAAAAAGACAATGTACATGAACATGTCTATGATTTAGTACCTGATCAGTAAATATTTATTAAATTGGAATCTGACTTACCACACTGTGCAAATCTACTGCCTCCATAGAGCTTTCCCAGTAAACCTATTTCAAACCCACCCCTCCCATTTAAAATTCACTGTTCTAATTATTGCCTTTTGTAACATACTTCACTTAATCATATGCCTGTCAACTGTACATCCTTGAGGGAAGATCAAAATCTGTGAGTGCCTGTGTTAATATAATCCGAGCATTTGATAAGTGCCTGCTAATTGAATATGTTGTGTGATGGGATTTGATATCAATCATTAAAGGTTTGTCTTTTAAAGTAAGAAATATTCTGAAGGCAGCAGTAACAGAAACCTGTGAGTTTTACCCACATTGCTTTGGCTGATGGCTGACAGCCGAGCAGAGAAGCATCATTCCTCCCAGCATGAGAAATGCAAGCCAAAATTCAGAGAGCTTCCTTGACTTCAAAACCTGAGACTTGGAAGTTTAGAAATAAAGGTAATTCCAGACCTAGCTGTCCTGTGTCATCCATTGAAATATAGCAGTGAAGCCAGACACAGCCGTGCATATGTGCAGTCTCAACATTTGGAAGATGGAGGTAGAGTTTTAAGGCCATACTCAGCCACATAGCAAGTTTAAGCTAGTTTGAAATGCATGAAAACCTTGTCCCAAAGAGATAGAGAGAGGGTGGAGAAGAGGGAGGAAAGAAGGAGAATGGCTGTGAGCAAACAGAGTGGTAAAGGGAATCCCAGTGAAGAGCACAGCCAGGAAGAGCAGAGCCAGTGCAGAACCCTGACCTGTGGCAGGGTCACCTTCCAAACTGAGAATCTTAGCGGGTTACAGAGACACTACTCACTGCGGCTTGGCTTTGGAGCATGGGACACTGAACCTTGCAAAGCCACCTAACTGGGATTTTACATGCCCAAGGCACTCAGGTCTCCCAGCAATGGGTGAAGTGATGCATCCAGGTGCTTGTGTTTCTAAGGGACAGTAGTGGTAATAGACGGAGATGGCTCTGCGAACTTCTTCATTCTGACAGACATTTCCTTTTCTTCGCTAATATTCCTGTACTGACATAATCTGGAGTGCTTCCTTGGGACCTGTAAGAATCTGGTTTTAAAGTTAGGTCGGAGGGAGTTCCTGAAGAAGGAAAATAGGATATTACAAAGTAAGTAAAAATGACTTATACCAGAGTCTTAATTCAAGTAGAGTGAGCAAAAACAACCTAATTTGTGCCAAAATAGATGGACATTTTAGGTACTGTATATTTAATTGCATAATTCTGTCTCCACAGATTTGAACTTCTCCTACCCAAGGCATATGTGCATGCACACACACAGACACACACACAGACACACACACACACACACACACACACAACTTTACTCCACAAGTATATATAATAAAATCTTACTGATTATTTTCTCTGATAAAAGACTATCTCAATATATGAATCTATATTGAAGCACTGGAATCTGGGACAGTAGACAACTATCAAAACATCAAACACTGCATAGTCAAAACAAAATTCAACTGAGTTCCCCCAACTGGGTTTCTGCCCGCACAGCTGGTCATCCACTCATCCACTTGGTTGGAAAATCTGGGAGGCAGTGTTGAGATTTTCTCCTGTTTGCCCCCTCTCTCCTTCCATTGAGTGTCAAGCGCCTGGCTTTTGCCTGACTTTGATATTCTTCCCTCTGGTGTCAGGCCCTTCCTCTGCTCTCCTGAGTGAAGCCTTTGTGGTCTTTATTCTGAACTATAACCTCCATCAGCATTCCTTTTTCCAGCTGAGGCTTTCTGTTTCCACCTGTTTCCGATGCCCTTGGCGTATCCATTCACAAATACACATCTCTAGCCAGTGTGAAAGACTGATTCGTGGTATGGTTCTCCAGAACCATCACATGGGTTCCATCCCTTACTCTTCCCCATGTCTGCACTTTGGCCACACAGGCTTATGCTACCAAACACACTACCTTTTCACTGTTATTACCTTCCTTTCCCAGAAATAGCTGTCACCCCACCCTTACCCTGCTTGAAAACTCCTTATCCTCCTCCAGGGTGAGGCGGGAACATGACTTCTGCCACTATTGTCCCATCCTGGAAACTCTGGTACTGAGTGTGCTCCACAATTAAGGCATTAGATCACTCAGAGCCTACACCGAACATGAGGTCACACCCTTCTCGGGGGAACGGGTCTCACATGCAGGTGGAGGTTCTGCAAGCAGAAGTGAGTTTACATGACATCTGTCTCTGTGGAAGAACAAGAACTTCATACTTGAAATTAAAACTTGAGGCCAAGGACTTTTTGTGCCTTTGTGTCCCAGGGGCTCAGAGGATCTCTGTGATTGGACATTCTGTGTGGAGATGAAAGCACAGAGACTCACAGGGTATGGGCAAAGCATCTATGAAGGTGCAGCTGCCCTGTGGGTCACAAATTTATTAATCTGGGATCCTTGGAAACTATTTCAGAATCACAGGTGGTGCTTGCTTCAGAATTCTTATTCTCAGGACTGACCTGCATGGGACTTTGGGATATGTATTTTTTTCAAGGTTCAATAATCTATTTATTACTCTTAAAAAATTTTTAATATTTATTTATCTTATTTTGTGTGTGTGTGAGAGAAAGACAGAGAGAGAGAGAGAGAGAGAGAGAGAGAGAGAAAGAGAGGAGAAAGAGAGCTCACAGAGGTCAAAAGAGGCATTGGATCCCCATGGAACTTGAATTATAGACAGTTATGAGCCACCACACAGGTGCTTGGAACTGAATTTGGTTCCTCTGCAAGAGCAACTGCTGAGCCATCTCTCCAGCCCCAAGATTAATTTTGACTAGACTCAGACTTAGAAGTAGAAACTCTCAGCAAGGACAGCCTATGTCTCTTGGCGATCTGTTCCTGGCATTTTTTTTGGCTTCCTTCATTCTCTTGGGCAAGAGCTTGGCATATTCTGTAACCTCCTCATTTTTCATGTTGTTGTTTCTTTGGGGCAATACATTTGGAATTCTCAAGGGCAGATGAGATTTCCTGAACTCTGAAATGAGAGCTGAGTAATCTCTTGACAGCAAGGAAAACAAAGTAAGGCTGTGGATACCCAGCTTCCAGCTCCAGGTTCCAACCATAAGACTTCATGCCTAACTTGAAAAAGAGACTTGTTATCTTCATCACTTAATTGTGGTGAAACAAATCGAGGAAGAAAATCAATTGGTCAACCAGCTAAAAGGGATAGCAAGAGCAGAATTAAGGAGGAAACAAAGAACAATTAGCAATCATCCAAGAAATGATATCTACTACTACTAGGTCTGAGACCCCTCCTAGTATGGCTGGTAGAGCTGGTAAATGCAACAGTAGAGCTAAAGCCTCACGTGTTACACAGAGATCCCAGAAGATATCACCCACCTTGGTTTGCTCTCTATGGCTGTAATAACACACAGTAACCAAAATCAACTTGGAAGAAAGGGTTTATTTCATCTTATACTTCCAGGTGACAGTCCATCCCTGAACAAAGTCAGAGCAGGAGCTCAAAGCAGGAACCTGGAGGCAGGAACTGAAGCAGAGACCATGGAAGAGTGTTGCTTACTGTTTTATTCCCTCTGGCTTGCTCAGCATGTTTTCTTATACAACCCAAAACCACTTGCCCAGGAGTGGCAGAGACCACAGTGGCATGGACTCTCACATATTAGTCATTTGTCAAGAAAACACCCACCACAGGCTTGCCTATGGTCCAATCTAATGGAGTCATATCACTAACTGAAGTTCCACCTTCCCACATGTTCCCAGAGCCATTCCTGCTAAGTGAAGCTAAGTCCCCTGGCCTCCTGGTAGGTGACTGCGTTCTTAAAAAAAAAAAAATTGCTCAGGCCCAAAGCTGAGCCTATATATTCTGGTCTCCCTGAATGAGTTGTGGGGAAACTCATGGTCTTACCAGATGTTAATAAGGTCCAGAAAGATTGAAAGTAAAGAAGTCATGAGATCAAAAGATAATACGCAGAGATCCAAAGCTGGTGCTGTCAGTCGCAGCTCAAGTCTGGATCTGTCCTCCTGTGTTTCTCTATTCCAGGGGCATCGGAGTGACAGTATGGGACTTCAGTCCTCCCTACATGAGGTTGTTTGTCAGTTCCCTTTGTATCATGGTCCAAGAAGAACCAGCTTCCAGGCCACAGACAGGGCTCAAAGGGAAAGTCTACAGTGCAGCAAAGCTAAGACATGTCCTCTGAGTATCAGAGGGGGTAGGAAAACACTCTCACACCTGTTCTGATGACTTCTCTCTTTATTC
>CABHPH010143821.1:35392-50743 GCA_902168325.1 Peromyscus nudipes | reverse complement strand
CTCAATAAATGACATTCGGCATTTAAAATTAAATATATATATATATATATATAATTGAATGAATACTGCGAATGTAATCTATGAATACCACAAATGTGATTAATATCATGAGTGTAATTAATGAATATCATGAGTGTAATTTAAAAAATAAATAAATAAAAAAAGAATAAAAAAATAAAATAAAATAAAATAAAATAAAATAAAAAGAAGTGAAGTAAATGAACACAAATGTCTGGACTCCTGGAGATGGCCTTCCAGAAAGCGGGGGTGGGGGGGCAGGCAGATGTACAAACAAAAAAGGAGATTTGACATTACATCAGAAGCTAGTGAGTACCGAGGTGGGACACAATGATATCACTCTCCATAGCATGCATGGGGATGGAAGTCTTAGGGATAAAGAATGATCCAGAATTCTAGGACTTGAAGTAACCAGCCTAAGATAAGAAACCAGTCTCCCTGATGGTCCTCACACAGACAGTGATGCCAGGCTCTCAGTGTTGAGGAGCTGAGTGGTTCTGGTTTGTTGGATGCATGGAGAATTCTGGGCACCCTATACATCTGACAGTGTATTAAAGATGAAAAAAAGGACTATTTTATCTTTAATATTCACTTGAGAAGATAAAGTTTGGGGTGGGGAGAAGGGGAGCTATCATAAGCTAATAAAATCTACCACAAATGTCTCACCAACTTCAACTAGTGACATTGAATTAGGCGCAGAACCAATAGACAGTAAGTCAAATCTGACCTCTCCAGATAAGTCCAAGACGTATAAAAACACTTGCTGTGTTTGTTCAAGTGTAACAGGTAGAATCTGTGTTCATCAATACACACCATTATCTGGGGCAGCTCTAGCACCCCAAAGTTTTTTCCTCATGCCCACGCACAACTAGCGCCATGGTTTTTGCAGCCACGACCACTGCTCTGTGGTCTTCACTGTTGGTCCTGAACTTCCCACAATGGTTTTATACAGTATGTACCCCTCTAGTCACCCCTTGGCCTTTCTTAGGTCTGTGAAGCGTACAGTACTAATTTGCCTTTGTCTTTGCTGGGTAACACAACTCTGTATGAATGTGCCACAGCTTAGCATTAGATTATCTGGGTGATTCGTAGTTTAGAACTATTACACACAAGTTTGCTATAAACAATTTTATAGCGTGATAGTGCATACCAGTGTGTACCCAGCAATGGAACTGTTGGGTCACGGGGTGTTTGTTACACATTTTGCTTTAGTAAGTAGTAGTTGTCTAGAATCCTTACACTAATTTACACTGTCACTAGAAAAAATCCTATTAATCCTAGTCATTTTACATTATCATAATACTTGTTGTTTTTCAGGTATGATCAATTTATTGATACCTGATATCAGAGACTGATACCTGAGAGTCCTTCTCTATAACAAGGGGACCAATAGCTAATCGATAATGCCCACAGCACTTTTCACCAGGAGATAAGCTATTTCCATTTTTTTTTATATATGACCTCTGCCCTTCTCCTTGTCCTATTCATATTAGAGAGTAAACTCCACAGTAGCATGGACTCTGGTGCTGTATTGTCAGCTAGAACTGATAAAAGGTGTTGTTAAAAAAAATTGATGAATGAGTAACTTATAAAGAAATTACATATCTTACTTCTATAAGTAATGATGAATTCTGTAACTCTGAATTTAAAACCTTTCCATAATGAAAATATTAAAATTTTGGATAACAATTTACATAGAGATAACTGCCACATTTTATAATATTTATAACATTTTTATAATCACACTGAATTGGAAGTAGTCTAAATATTGAATGATTAATCATCAGCCATTAATGCACATTAATGATTAATGCAATGAGGTACATGATATTCAGAAATAATATGGGGCTCTTCAGTAATTCTGAAGACTATATACCACCTGCTGGTATGGACTCCTCAACTACATTAGAAGAACTAGACTCTCATGTGTGTGAGAGAGTTTGTGTTTAGGAAGGGAAAGAAGACACTTACATTTATGGAGTAAGAGAGAAGGTGTTAGCAGTCTTTCTGAGTGATAAACTAAAAAATGAATTCTTTTCCTTATATTTTTCTGTATTTTCTCAAACAAGCATAAGTTTTCATTAGGTAAACAGTATTTTTTTTACAAAATTATTTGGGACTCTGGCAACGATGGAGCAGGCCAATTTCTCCCAGCTCCCCACATCTCTAACTAAAACTCAATGGATATAACATAGCAAAGTACGAAAACTCTGAAATGCAAACATATGGTATATTTTTTTTAAAGGAAACCTTAGATTGGAAGGAACAACCCTGCTAGGTTTCCTTGTTATTTTCCACACAGACCCCAAAATATAGTTCTATAGGCCTCCTTCATTTGGATCTGCCAATGGGCACGTATTCAAAAAGAAAAGAACCAGCGAGTCACAAAATGAGTTAGAAGTACTGCTTTCTCTTTTTGGAAGGGTTTGAAAATGATGGGTATGTGTTCTTTTTTATAACTGTTTCATAAAATTCTCCCATGATAACATCTGGCCTTGGGCTTTTCTCTGATGGGAGTATTTTCATGACTGATTCAGTCTCCTCTCCTGTAACAGACTGTACAGAATTTCTGCTTACTTATAATTCAGCCTTGGTAGAGTGTAAGTTTCTAGAAATACATCCATTTCTTACAGATTATCCATTTTGGCATATAATTATTCAAAGCAGTGTCACATTTGCCTTTGTATATCCGTGACGGTGCCTGTAATTCTCTTTCATGTCTAGTTTTATTATGAATAACCTCTCTCTTTTGTGGTCACTCTAGATTTTAAAGAATTCTCTCTACCTTAAAAAAAATTCTTAGTTTTCTTTACACTTTTCTAATTTTATTCTGTCATTTAACTTCTATTGTTCTTTTTTCCCCTTATTTTACTACCTGTGTGATTAGCTTCTTTTCCAAGTCCCTGAGGTATATAGTGATATCGCTCACTTGAGACTGTTTTCTTCACGTATGTATTTGTGATGTGCCCCCAAGGGACGATGCGATGGTATTTGGGATTCCTTGGGAAATGCACTTCTAGGTCTGTCTGTGAAGGCATTTCCAGAGCGGGCAGCTGAAGGAGGAAGATTGGTCCAAATGACCAGCACCTTCCCACAGATGGTCCGGAGGCAAAGAAGTCCAGTGGAAAAGCACCACAAGCCTGTGTGCCTTTGCTCCTTCTTGAGTGGGTGTGTCTGCCATCGTTGCTGCCATCATTCGCTGACAGAACATTCCAGCTTCTTTACCCTGTCTATGTGTGCTCAATACCATGACTCTGCAGGGCGCTGGCACCAAATCGAAGCTACGAAGGCATCCAGCTCCATGGATAAGCAGCTTCCAGGTACAGCCTCTCTAGCATTTGGACAGCCAAACCAGGTAAGCCAATCTAATAAACCTTTTTTATAGTACATAAACACTCTAAGGGTTCCATTCCTCCAGATAGCTCTACCCGGAATAGCATTTATCACTATAAAAATTCTTCTTAGAACTGCTTGTGTTGCATCCCGTGAATTCCATTGTATTCTGCTTCCATTTTTCTGTTTTAAGACATTTCTTAATTTGCTTTTAAAGGATAAAAGCAAAAAAAATTACTCCTGATATCATAGTTAACAATAGAAAACTCAGGCTCCACCTGTCAGGAACAAAACAAGGTGCCCAACCAAGTTTGCTGCTCAAAAATTATTGGAAGTCCTAGCCATAGTAACTAGATAAGAGAAAGAACAGAGAACATTGAAATCATAAAAGATTGATAAACAGCCTACAGTTTGTGGATTAGAGGAAACCTAAAGACTTTACCCCTTGAAAACTATAAGGAATAAATGAACTTGGAAACTGCAGAATGGAAAGTACACGTAAGAAGTAATATTTCTGCATGCCAACAATGACCTGTCCATGAAACACTGTTTCTCTGACATCTGTTGTAGAATGACTCTTGATACAGCCTCATAACACAAAGCTGATGTGGCAGATGGCTATGAATAGTATCTCAAGGAAGATGCAAAGACTAAAAATTTGTAAACATTAAATAGAACCACAACGATAGAACATAGGTACAAACCCCAATCACACCTATAAAAGAACTAAAAATAGTAACAGTAAATTCTTACAAATTTTAGGGGAAACTGAATACATCTCTAGTGTGAAATAAAAAAAAAAATAATAATAATCCAGAGCTGGGGAGATGCCTCACCATTGGAACAAAACAGATGAAATGTACTCAAAAGCTCTTTGTATCATTTCTTACAACTGCATGTCAATCTGTGATTATCTCAGAATAAAAATAATTTTAAATCATGTACCCAAAGAGAAAACGGAAGAATGGCATTAGCAGTGAGGAGAGAGAAATCCGCTCCGGTGCGCCTGTCTATGCTGCACCCGAAGCTTCTGACAAGCTTAACTATGGAGTTGGCACCAGCATTTTGGAGTACACACTTTTTCTGGAATGTGCCTCACTTTCTTGCAAGTGAGCCTAAGAATGCTGGCAGGATCAAGGAAGATACAAGAGTTGACAGATGGCGTTATAGGAAAAAGAAAAAAAAACCCTCAGAAACCCAAATATGAGGAATCTGGCAAGGATAGAGTATCACCACCCAAAATCAGAATTGTGTTTTAATGAAACTGGGGATTTATTTTGCCTAGCTCGTGAACCTAAGAATTGTGGAATTACACCGTGGAAGTTAGACATCCTGTGTAAAGAATCATAAAGGAAACACACTTACCAAGGAGAACACACACGTGGAAGAGGTAGCTTTGTACACGCATCGGTCTGTCTCTAGAGTAGGACCCGTGCAGAATTCTTTAAATCTGTTAAACTCCAAATGAAATTATAAGCATTTTCTTAGCTTTATTTCTAAAATAGGCAAAGAACCTACAATTATGTTTTAAAACAAAACACTAAAGTGACCTTGTAAAATTTCTCCCATTAACATTGACATTAAACGAACTCAGTATGTTTTATCCTGTGTGTGTGTGTGTGTGTGTGTGTGTGTGTGTGTGTACATGCAATAATTAAAATTAAAGAAGTCATGAACTTGAGAGAGAGTGGGGAGGACATTTGAGATATTGGAGGGAGGAGAGGGACAGGGAAAATGATTTAAGTACAATACTCAGATTGAAATTCTCAAAATTGATTGAAAATACTAATGAAAACAACATATGATATTTTTAAACATCAAACTTACTAAAAATAAAAAAGCTACACCAAGTTATTAGGATTTTGAGAAAATTTTATATTGGTATAGTTTGAGCTATGGAAAGTCATTTTAATGATCTGAACAAATTCTACATAATTGTCATGTTTTAAAGAAATAGAAAACAAACAAATTATTCCTTCTTTTCTTTTTCTTTTGAGACAGGGTGTCACTATTTGCCCCAGCTCACTTAGAACTCACTACGTAGACCAGGCTGTGAACACACAGAGATCCATTGTCTCTGCCCCCTGAATGCTGGAATTAAAGGTATGCGCCACCGTTCCCAGCTCATCTCCATCTTTGCATGTACATTTTGATCCTAATGATCATATAGACAATAAATAAATTATCAGCCTATCAGTCAACTCAACCTTCACAGACAACCCTAACAATTTTCTTTTTCAAAAGTGTAAACACTAAAGTATCCGACAAGTGACAGGGACCTTTTAGAAACACAGCTGACGGTCTGCCGAACTGTTAGATTTATGACTCACCGTTACTCATTTCCTATAAGAATGATAACAGCCTGTAGTAAAAAAAAAAAAATAGGTGTGAAAAGACATTAAGAGAAATGAGAAAACACTTTATACTGGCAACTTTGACACCTTTCCAGAATTTTAAAGAAAGCTGTAAATAAACTCCCCACTTAGAAATCGTGCTCACTCCATCCTGCTTGAAGGTGAATAACGGCAAAATCTGTGAACAGAAGCGTAATAAAGCAAGGTACAGAAACAACTCAAAAAGTTAAACAGTTTTTCACCTTGATTTTACCCTGAGGACAATAGGGGAAAAACACAAGTTAGTCTCTAAATTTTAGACAAGTAGTCAACTAACTGATGGATTCAGACAGAATTAAAATGTTTTCAATCAAGTAAGTTAGAATTTACTTAATGCACACTCTCTGTTCCCATACAGTACTGCAAGTGAACGGTACCACTGCCTACCTGCACCAAGAAGCTGAACTCACCTCCAGCCCCAACTTCCTTCTACATCATTAGCACACCTTCCTTGAAAAGCACCTGTAATGCTTAGCGTTGTCTACCTAACACAACCTAGAATCTTTTGGAAAGAGTCTCAATGAAAGACTGTCTACGGGTTTGACATATGGCCATGTCTGGGGTGGGGGTTGTCTCAGTTAAGTTCATTGATGTGGAAAGAGCCAGCTCACTGTGGGTGGCACCATTCCCTATGCAAGGGCTCTGAACTGCATGAGTGGAGAAATTGAGCTGAGGGCAAGCAAGCCAAGAGTGGATGCATACATTTCTCTCTGCTCTTGCCTATGGGTGTGACTAGCTGCTTCTCGACTTTCTCACAATCATGGACTGTAACAGGGAAGTGTGAGCCAAAATAAATTCTTTCTCTCCTGAGTTGCTTTTTTTTTTGTCACAGTATTTTACCACAGCCACAGAAATGGAACTAGAACAGCACCCACCTATACTCCGAGCATCTCTTCCCTGGACCTGTAACATTAACTGAAGTTTCTTCATTCAAAACCATGCAGGTTCTTTTGAAGCCAGTCTAGACTTTCTTACTCTAGCACTGGGGCAATTATCTGAATCTAATGACACTATATACCTGCAAATATTCCACTGCTTATATTCATCTCCAGTTTGGCTTTGCACAGCTGGTATTTGTCAACCTGACCTTCATTCCTTCCCAGACTTACTTCAGCACCAAACACATCCTGATCACACCAGTCTCCACACTATGTCCTAAACAGTTTACAGCTTACCTTGGTTTTGATCATTCTGATTTTTTCCTGCCTGTTTTCTTTTCACATTGTCTTCTGGCATTCTCCTCATAATCCTTAAGGGAGCAGAGAAGTGGCATTTTTCAGTTGCCTAGCCACAAGTGCCAACCTGGAACAAAAGCTAATTTACAAGAAGGGCATGGGAAGCTTTCAAAGCTTAGGCTAAAACTGGTGTACATCAATTCCATTACTAGTCATTATTTGAATGCAGTCACATGGCTGGGCCTAGCTTCAAATCAGGCTGGCAAAAGCAATGTTCACTAAAGGAAGGAAAACTGGACTTGGGTGGATACTCAGTAATTTCTACAATAGACTGTTTAAAGACTCAGCAGAAGATAGCAATTTGTTTACCTTGATTTGAGCACTACACAGTTTATACATGCATTAAAACATCACATGATATTTTAAAAACGCACACAATTTCCTATGCATGTTGTGGGTACATGTGTGTATGCATATATATGCACATGTATATGGAGGTCAAAGGACAGCCCTCAGGTGTCATCGTCAGAAATGCCATCAGGAGTGGGTCTCACATTGGCCTGGAGTTCATCAGTTAGGCTGGACTGGATGGTCAGTGAGCCCCAGGGATTCCCCTGCCTCTGCCTCTTCAGCACTAGGATTACCAGCAGGTGCATCACGCCTGACATTTTTATGTGATAACTGAGGACTGAACTCAGTCAGCAAGTCAAACACTTTACTAACTCAGCCATGCTTCTAGCTCCAGATATGTACAATTATATGCACCAATTAAAATAAGTAAACAAAAATAATTATAGTATCAGTGTATACAAATGTAAATTTATACCTGTCATACTGTATGTATGTTCTACTTCTGTTTAGGATATTCTGTATATTGATATATATTTAAGATTATTGTCATATTGCATATCGCACTATACATTCCTACCTCTGTTATAAATATCTTGTGTATTGTCACAATTTTGAAGTCATCGTCCTTTACTGTACATTTGCTTATAGACTGTTAACCTTGTTTACATGAAGCCTTAGTCCTTAGGTTATTTCGGTAGATAAGACTTATAGATTTATAGTCACCTATGCTTGTCATCTCTATAGTTACATTAGTTAGGTTATCCAGATTTACAGATACATAGGTTGAATGGACAGGTAATCTTCAAACACTTCATAGACCTAGAGAATATGGCATTTAAATAACTTACAATTCTGTTGACATGAGACACAATTGCTCCTGGCAGCACCAATTTGATCCAGAGAGAACGTTGGGCTTCTAAGACATTTCCATTTGGAAGTTTGTCTTCTTGGCACAAAATGGCCTATTGGGCAAAGAACTGCCCTTGCCTCAACTGCTGACAGTACGAATGCTGTCCTTCTGGACAAGCGGGACACAAGGAAAAGTGACTTCTGAACTCTGCCAAGACAGGGTAAGATGGTCTTTCAGAATTCCTCCTTCTGAAAATGGTCTGTCAGATACTCTAGGCCTGTAGCCAATTTGAATGCATCAACAATGCTGAGAAACATTAGGTGACTGTCCAGGCTGCCAGCTGTCTCTGTCTACTCTTGCAAGATTCCCAAAAGTTGCTTGCATCCATCTTCCATTTCTCAGTACCATTATATTCCTTCTCAGGTCTTTGATGGGATTGAAGACTAGCAGTTATAGTTACAACTTAGTGTATATATATAATATCTCAGATAGAACATATTAAGTATTAGATTCAGGTTCTTTAGGATAGGACACCTTTTGGAATGATCTTTGTAACATACCATTTACCAATGCTCTAGACTTCTCTGGATTTTAGTATGTGTTTCTTGCTTGTTATTGTTTGCATTGGTTGTAGTTCCATCTTATCTAGGTCATTATCCCTCATTACTCCTGGACAATATTTGATAACCATTCCTTTTTATATAGTCTTGTATTAGGTTAGAACCTTCTTATTTAGACAAAAAGGGGGAGATGTAGTGGGTAGCCATTCCAGCTTTGATCTGGAAGTTCCAACTCCCATTGAGGCTTCGGTAACTGTCACGCCTACAAGGCAGGGCCAAGGGAGGACCCTGAAGACCCGAGATCCGGATGTGCTGGCTCTCTTGGTTCCTGGACCGTGGATGCTGGAGGTAGCCTGAGCAGAGTTCTCCAGAGAACACCGCCGGACTGCGCCACACCTTTCCCAGACCCTGCAACCTACCTATCCCTTCAGTTGTAAGTTACCCCACAAAATAAACCTCCCTTTTAACTACGTGGAGTGGCCTTAATAATTTCACCAATAATATCAGCAAGAATACAAATGTGTAATAAAAAGAAACAAAAGGCTTGTGCTTGCCATAAACACCCACTAGAAGCTAAACTGAGGCTATCATGCAAATGCCAAAAATGGGTAGTGAGTCTTTAATTGTCTAGGTGTTCCAGGAATGATCATGTTGATCTTCTATATGTTTCATATAATCCCTGTATTTATTAAGTTATTTTAAACCATTCTTTTTAATATATAGCGTTATAGAGTATATTATAGTATTGACATTACAAGATGCCATATAAACAAATCTACAGACCAACATTACTTGTGAAACATCTACAAAATATTCCTATAAAATACCAGTAAGGAGAATATACAGAATACTATAAAAAAAATGCATCATTGTAGCTATAAATAGAGTTTACTCAAAGAACATAAAAATATTAAACACTAGGAATTCCATGATAAAAAATCAGTATAGTGGGGCCTGTGAGACAGATGGTCCAATAGATAAGAGACTTGCTATTGAGCCTGATGACCCGAGTTCAATCCCCAGGATCCACACACTAGAAGGAGACGCACAGAAAACATGCTAGACGTTCATACTACAATCTCTGACAACTATGTAAGCCTCTCCTCCTCCCAGTTACAACCTCATCAACTCAGTTAAAATAAACTGAATGCCATATCCAAAGGGAGTAAAAGCTACCCTCAGTAAAGGAATCACAGAAGGAACAAATGATAATTTTCTGCCCCAAAGGGCTGTGCTGGATAGTTTTATGTCAACTTAACACAAGCCAGAGTAATTTTGAAAGAGAGACCCTCAACTGAGAAAATGACCCCAGCAGATTAGCCTGGAGACAGATCTGTGGTACATTTTCTTGATTAATGATTGATGTGAGAGGGCCCAACTCACAGTGGGTGATACCATCCCAAAGCAGGTATCACCTGGGGTGTATTAAAACAAACAAACAACAACAACAACAACAGTAACAAAAACAGGCTGAGCAAGCCATGAGGAGTAAGCCAGTAAGCAGTGTTTCTCTATGACCCTTGCTTCAGTTCCTGCCTCAAGGTTCCTGCCTCGAGTTCCTGCCCTAGATTTCTTTCATGATGGACTATAAGAGTAAGATGAAATAAATCCTTCCCTTGACAACTTATTTTTGGTCATAGTGCTTTATCACAGCAATGGAAACCACAACTAAGACACAACCTTGTGGGGAGGGGAGTGGCATCGGATCTAGGAACAACTGCTTAAGGAAATATTAGAGAAGCTAAGGCTTCCTGACAGTCCAGTGACCCTTTGGGTAAAAATCATGCATTCGAGCCCACCCCTCCAGCAGCAGAGAGGGCCTCCCTCCGCTCAGCACATCTGTCACCTTCAGCACCTGCCGAAGGAGCTGTAGTCCGGGATCTCCCTGTCAGGCTCCCTGGCAAGCCTCCATGAAGGTTGCTCTTGACGACTCCATCTGCCAGAAGATGGAGAGTGTGTCTCACCAACAGGCATGCCTTGACTCTGCCCAGGAGGACAGGTGACAGTGTTAAGGATGACCTGGTATAAAGCTTGAGTGGCATGGCAAAGCTGGGGGTTGCTGAGAAACAGCAGCAGGCAGACAGATCCTCTCAGTGGGAAGCTATTGGAGTGCAGGCAGCTGGGTTTGGAGCAAAGGAATCCATCCAAGTGAGGTGGAGGCAGCATTGCTAATGCCAGCGGGCTTTGTTCAAGAGACAGCACACCAAATCATCAGAGATGAGCCCTGTGTGGGTACAAGGAGGAAGGGTCACAGCTCCCAAATTGATCCTTACCAATCTTCGCCCACTCCACCCCAGAGCTCAGGTCCAATATCAACTAGTGCCAGCAAAGTGGGAAAAAAATGCACAAAGAACCCCTGCTAGCCCTTCAGAGTCACAGGAAAGGCTTTACAAACAGTCTGAGCCTTCTTCAAGAGGAAACCAGCCTGGAAACTTCCTCCACGGCACCACCAACAACAGTTTTACCCCAGGTTTACCTTTTTCTAGTGCTGGTACCACAGAACAACCAAGGGTTTTAAAAAGACCCACTGTGGGCGCAACACAGTGCTGGTTCCTAATAGGACATCAGAAGAGCCTTTCAAAAACATCTCATCACTGAAAGCAATTCAAGGCACATTTAATACTGGAGGAGTGAGATTACACACGGAAGTGTGGCGTGGTGATGATTTCGGGGAACAGCAGTACAGAGAAATCCAAACAAAGAAGTGGGATGTGAGCCTTGGAGGGAGGAGGGGAGAGGAGGCCAGGCAGGCAACAGCAAAAGGAAGAACACTGTGGGTGGGAAAACAGAATGAGTGGGGGCTCAGACATGGAGGAGAGCTGGCATGAAATGAAGGTCACAGCATCTGGTGAGGATTCACGGGCCTATTCCTACTGGGAAGATGTTTGATGCTGATCCTGGTGCTGCGGGTTCTCTTTAAGCTGCCAGTCTTTTGCACCAGGTCAACACCAGCTCATTACAAAGTATGCGAACATTTCAGGGTGACCTAGGTCATCTTCTCATCTCACACACTCAGCAAGGGTGACCTACAATATCAAAGCTGGTTAGAATGCTAATGGGGTTTCCAGACAACCTCACTCATCAAGCTTTTCTCTTAGCCATCTTTCTCCATATTTAAACCTTAGGAACTTTTTCTCCCCAGTGTGACCATTTTACCAAAGACCATGCTCCATGAGAACAGCATCTATAAACTTTGTCAACCATGGAGTATGTATTAAACACCAACCGTGAATGAGGCATTTGGGTATTATGATAAATAACATTAAAAATCAGGGGAAAAAATCATAAAAGTCAGGGGAAAACATGTTTACCTTTATTTTAGTACTAAAATAACAAATGTATTAAATAACTTCTAGGTATAATCCTCACATCCCAAAGAAGATATGAGAAGAGGTAAAAACACATAGAAAACACATTGCTCTCCAGACTCTGAAGAAAAATGACAGTTGTGAGCTCTGAGGATTAGAAATATCAGATAAGACCATTAATCCAGCTTAGGTTTGTGGCAAGGGACAGCCAGATATCAAGGACTATTGATGAAGGCACTCATATTGGAATTCTGTCTTAAAAGTGTGAAAAAATGTCCTGGCTAGTTTTATGTCAACTTGACACAAGCTAGAGTCATTTGAGAGGAGGGACCCTCAACTGAGGAAATACCTACATAAGATCCAGCTATAGCGCCCAGGCCCCACCAGACCACAATGCCAGGCCTGCCACCGGCTCACCAACTCAGCTGGGCCCAGATCCAGCACTGTGGGTAGGTCCACCCCAACATATTTCAGTGGTGGAGCATTAGAAGGAGCCAGTCCTGCAGAACCAGAGCTATAGGCTCACCATCACTATGGCAACAGCAGGATATCCAAGACGAATCTCAGTGATGGTCCAGTACTTGTGCTTCAGAAACCAGAAACCTTGATCCAAACCAGCTGCTCATGGCAATGAATATTAGCATGCAAAGCTGTCTGTGCAAAATAATGTTGATGGTGATGATGATAATGATGATGATGATGATAGTTGTTATAATAATAGTTGGTAGTAGTAGTATTATGTACTATGTGACACATCGCCATGATGATGTCTGGGTCTATGAGGCTGCCAAGGACCACGTCTAGGTCTGTGGTCCTACTTCATCCAGGATCTGTGTTGATGTCCATGGCCATTGTTACCACCAAAAGCCATTCGGATGTCCGTGGTCTGTGCTGCCACCTGAAGCCATGTTGATGTCCACGGGCCATCCTGCCACTGGGGGCCATATTGATGTGAGTGGCCTGTGCTGTCACCTGAGGCCATGATGATGACTGGGTCTGTGCTGCCAAACAAGAGCCATGTCTGAGTCCATGTTCCTACTGTGGCAGAGGGCCATGTTGATGTCTGTGGCCTGTATGGTAACCAGAGGCCATGCTGAGGTCTGTGCTGTCTCCAGAAACCATGTATAAGTCCATGGTCCACGCTCCTGCTGACTCTAAAGGGCAAGAAAGCTACTACTGCCGTGGTATCGATGACTGCAGACTCACAGTTGGGAAAGAGGGACATAGAAGGCTGCTGTGACAACCCCTAAACCCACCCCCACCCCCCAAAAAGTATCAGCCTAGACAGAAAGCTAATGAAGAGAACTCTTTAAAACTGTAATAAGGATGCTGAAGTACAGCTCTTCACAGTTGATGCTTCTGGCTCAGGTAGAGGCAGGGAAAGAGGGAAGCACTCAGTTTTCTTTTCTTTTCTTTTCTTTTTTTTTCTTTTTTGGTTTTGAGACAGGGTTTCTCTGTGTAGCCCTGGCTGTCCTGGAACTCACTCTGTAGACCAGTCTGGCCTCAAACTCATGGAGATTTACCTGCCTCTGCCTCTGCCTCCTGAGTGCTAGGATTCAGACTGTCTCTTTAAGAGGCTGGCCACTGGGAGTTTGACCATGCTCTAGCGAGTATATGAGCAACACATACTGGACTTATTTTTCTTTTCTTCTGATTTTTTTGGGGGGGGGGTGGCGCAAGGGTTGGGGACAGACCTAGGAGGACTGGGAAGAGAGTGTGCTCCTGGTTCAAGATGTGAAATTCCCAAATGATCAATAAAAATATTATGAAGAAAAAAAAATCTAGCTGTAAAATATTTCTTAATTAGTGATTGATGGGGAAGGGCCCAACCCATTGTGAGCAGTTCCATCTCTGGGTTTGTGGTCCTAAGTTCTATAAGAAAGCAGGCTAAGCAAGCCAGATGAGCAAGCTGGTAAGCAGCACCCCTCCATGGTCTCTGCATCAGCTCCTGCGTTCAGGTTCCTGCCTTATTTGAATTCCTGTCCTGACTTCCTTTGATGATGAACTGTGATGTGGACGTGTAAGTCATATAAACCCTTTCCGCTATAAGTTGCTCTGGTCATGGTGTTTCATCACAGCAATAGAAACCCCAACTAAAACAAAGACATGACTCAAAAAGGGAGAAGACAGTGGCGGTAGAAAGATCAAAGACACAGAGAAGCAGGACAGCAGGACCATCCAAGAACTGAAGCACAGCACTAAAGAGCAGGCCTGATAAAGAAATAACTGTTCCGACAGCCACAGACCAGACATTGGGGCCTTGAACACCAGGTCATAGAGCCTGAGCTTTGCCACAGAGAGTCTGGGGACCCACAGAAAAATGTGGCCACAGAGCTGGGGACAGCATAGCGGCTTGCAAAGCATGCATAGGGCCTTGGATTCAATAGCCAGCATCACACACACACACACACACACACACACACACACAAAATGACAACAAAGAAAACTCTGCTCAAATGTTACAAATTTAGATAAATAAATTTTTAAGAAGTACCGAAACCTTTAAACACCACAAATCCAAAATAAAGTTCTTATGTAACTAGATAAGAGAGTACATTGAATAAGGATTGACATTTTAGAGAAGAATAAGAGGGGCTGAGGAGATTGTTTAGTCAATGAAATGATGCCTCGCAAGCATGAGGCCTGAAGCCATGCCAGACATGGTGGCATATACTCATAATTCCATACTAGGAGGGCAGAGACAAGCAGATCCCCTAGGGAATCACCGGCTGGCTAGCCTTGCCTACTTGGTAAGTTCCATGCCATGAGAGACCCTGTCTCAAAACACAAGGTGGATGGAAGCTGAGGAACAACACCCAAGGTTATCCTCCGGCCTGCACACCCACACATGTACCTGACACAGAAACACACACATGCACACGCACAAAAGATCAGAAAAAGACTTAAATAAAAAATAAAGTAAAACACTGAACAGACAGAAAATACATAAAGAGAACAGCTGGTAGAAAGGAATAATAATAATCAGCCAAAATTTTCCAAATACTTTAAGATAGTTCACATTAATGTGGTACATATAAATGTGAAGAAGAACCAATAACTGCCAAAGGTGTCTCCCAAAAAAGTAAAACATAAAAAAATAAATTTTTTAAAATTAAGGAAGTTTTCATAAATTAAAATAAAACTTGTACCTATATATTTAAAGAACACATTGCTGCCATGGAAAATAAAAATGTCAACACAGAGATGTTAACTAGCTAAGTATCAGTCCTTGAATAAAAGGAAAAATACCTTAAATATCTAAGTCATTTACAGGGAAGAATGTCAATTAGATTACACATGTTGACGGTCAAAGTTCACACTAGTATGCAACAACGTGGCACTTTTAACATAGTAGAAAGAAAG
>CABHPH010143821.1:0-20000 GCA_902168325.1 Peromyscus nudipes | reverse complement strand
TTTATCTTCCTTAATTCTCTATGCAAAGAGCATAAACTCTCTGGGGGAACAAAATACAAAGAAACTTTTCAAGATTTAAGTATCTTATTGTTAAAAATCCTTCAATATCAGCTGTGACAAAAGTCATATTTCTCCGAGGAAAAGAAAATACTTCTAGAGAAATTCTTTTTTCTGCCTAGTGACTAACTTCCATCCTTTATTATGAATTAGCTCGGAGGCACATCCCTAAGCCCTCAAACGAATTAGCCATAGATGTAGGAGTCGAGTGGGCTGAGCGTCTGACAGAATTCCTCCCGATCACCTCCACTGCACAGGTGAGAGGGTGTGGAATCCACACGCCTGCAGAGCAAAAAGCAAAACCGCACATTTCCAAGGCTTATGTAACAGCTTCTCAGAGGTTAAAAACTGCTCCCCCTGGCCTTTTCTGAATTCCTGTAGTCAGCTCAGCCACTGTGGATGCAGTTTTCACTTATAAGGGTCCTCAGAAAGACTCTGTTATTATTCTTTGTACTTCAGAGCTAAATCATCTTGCACTACACACAAGTCAGCAGGACTGTTTTCTACCAGCCTGTGAACAATTCCTTCCTGCAGCCATTGTTCTGTGATTTCCCCGTCTGCAGAGACAATGGGTTCCAGTTTCAACCCTTATGCATAAATATGGCAGCCATCACTACATAAATAGGCTGGCTCTCTGGCTGGAAGTCAGGAAGGCACTTAGATTGAGGGCATTGTGCTGCTCAGATTAGGGACAGAAAAATGACAGCTTGAAATCACAGCACAATGGAGTGCGGAGCATCTGACGGAGCAGAGCCCTGTGAGTAGGCATGCTTCGGGTCTCTAGACTTTCAATCATTTCTTAGAGAAGGCATGGATGGGGTAGGGGGTAAAGTGGAGAGGGGGTGGGTGGTAGAAGACAAAGACGATAAGAAATGGATCCCTTGCCTGGTTCCTTTTTGCTTCTTCTGTGTGCTCTTATTCCATGGAAGAATAAAATTACCAGACTCTGAAGATGGCCAACAGTGTTTACTTCCAGAGACAGAGCCTGCATGCTGGCTGAGTATGACTCCATTTATACAAGGCGGTGCTAGGCTGGCTTTTCAGTGACAAGGACAACAGTGATATCACAGCAAGAACAATCACACAGTGCTGAACTCCCTCACTCTCTCTCGGCTCTTTCTCCAGCCAGGGGCACTAACCACATCCTACCCACTTCTTTCACTCTCCTGGATGTTCAAGTTCCCCCGTTATCCAAAAACTAAATAGTGGACTCAGACATGTACAGAACCTTAGCTTTGTAAGGAAGCCAGGAGCACCTCTGGGTACCTCCACACAATGCATCTGTTTCTGGCCATCACTGTAGACCTCTGCACATAGTAGGTGTTCAACAACAATAGCAAAACTGTAAAGGTTGAGAGGATAAATGGCGCACACTCTTTCTCTCTGTCTACCGTGAGTAATAGAAAAGGCACTGCTTCTTAGGCTCTGCAGTTCCAGCCTCTAACCTTTTCTCCAACCTGCCAAGGCCATTTTGGATCAGACACTTATTATTCAATACAAAAATAAAAGAAAATAAAAAACAAGCTCACAATCACAGTGTCACCTTGATGCTCAAAGTGAAATTTGGGTCCAGCCCACATTCTGTATATAATAAGAAGTCTACCCTGCCCATGTCCACTGGAAGTGACCACTCTTCTCTGCTCTGCCTGTGCATACCACTTACTGGCCACTTAATTGGTTTCACTTTACTGTGCAGGGCTTCAGACATTTTTGCCAATTATTTCATAAACAACTTTTCACAGAAAAGAACTGTGTTTAATTATTTTTCTTACATTCCAATCACTGCACTAGCTGTAGCAAAAGTCGGTAATTATTTGTTGACATGAATCAGTGACAAAGCATCCTGTTTCAACATTCCTATGATGAGTTTCAGACAGGCTGGGGAGATGGTCAAGTGGTGAAGAGTGCTGGCTGCTCCTGCAGAGGACTGTGGCTTCATTCTGGCTCCACTGCTGGCTAACTTAGAGACATCATTACCTCAACTGGCCTCAGTCTGTTAAAATGCAAAACAAACTCAGAGCTATTTCTATAGGGATGGTGCGGGTCTTTTTAAAAAGATAATGTTCCTTGGCACCTTTACAACCATTTCTCCTCTCATTGGTCAGGACCCTTAATAACCAACATACAAAAGTCTGTTAGACTCAGATGGATGACTCTCAGGTGCCTGGGTGCCCAGTCACCCAGTCACAGAACGCTGTGCCCAGGAGCAAATGCCAGGACAACTTGTCACTGCTGAGCTCTTCACATAATCTTCTCTAAGACATTCAGTATCGACATCAAAACATGCCTTGTCTCACCTCAGTTAGTTATGTGACACGAACCAAGGACCCCAGAGAGTTCCAACTTCTGGGAACACATCCTTAGCAGTCTCCATGGTATGAAGTTTCACTAATGGAGACCTGCTTCTTGGAGAAAGGCTCAAAAGCTTCATTGCCAAATCTCCTCTAAAAATACAACTTAAAGAACAAAAGTTAATAAGCTGTTAGGAAAACAGGCAGGGGTCGTGACGGGAATGAGAAAGTTATTCAGGAAGAAAACAACAAAAACAATATGAGCTCTCCTGGTCAACTTCTTATGACAAAGTCTGGGCACTTGCTGCATCTGGATGGAGATGCTGTGTGTTGAAAGCAAATCCCTTGGAGGTATACGTGGGAGGTGACGTGTGCCACAGGACCCTTCAAACACAGCCTCCTCAGCTTTCCATCTGACTGGCTCCTAATGCCCAGCCTACATATCTACGGGTGTCTGCCTCTGTAACTATTGTAGAAGTCCCTTCCTAGTCTTCTGCTTCATAGAATTCACATGAATTTTCATGTACTGGGTCTGGGCTCTGTGCCATCAACTGACATGGAAGACCCAGCATCACCTGCCAGGACTCTGTGAAGACAGTGATTGCACTGACAGAGGCTGATGGGCCAGCAGAGAAGATCAAATATTCATCCTAGGACCCTGGATGCCGTGGGCTGATTAGAAAAGGCCGAAAGTTCCTCCATGGAAAGAGCATAGTTTATAACTGATAATTTACACTTGGGCTCACTTTCCCTGGGTAATTATAGATTATTATCCAACTAATTACAGTACACGGCTTTAAAAGATCTAAAATTTATTAGCCCGATCTGGAAATTACTGTGAAACGTGATTTGAAAAAGAAAAAATGTTGAGAAAGTAGTTCTTGTCTTGCCAGGATGACACAGCACGGTGTTCTCATGGTCTCTTCCTGTATGGGACACGTTTGTACTGCTGCACACCCCACAGACACCCTAGCAAGGAGGTTCAGCATCTCGCTTCCAAATGACTTTTCTCTGTAAGTGGGGTTGCCAGATTTACAAAAAAAGAAAAAAAACAAAGGACCAGATGTCAGTTAAATTTGAATTTTAGATACCTACTAAATCAACTTAGCCCTCAAATGTTGCAAAGGGAATACTTATACTAAAAATTATTCATCTTATAACTAAAATTCAAATTTAACACAGCACCCTGTGTTTAATCTGGCAAAAGAGATCTGAAAGTAAATCTGAGGAGTAATGCTGAATAGAGAGTGTTAAAACATAGGTTTAATGAACAGTATCCCAAAGTCCAAGACAGAGTGTCAAACTTCATACAAAAATATGGGTATCCATAAGGCTATGTTAAAAACTGGGAGGGAAATGTTCATGAGAATTCCCAATTATGAGCTTCCACTGCTAAGTTAAATGGCAAACAGTGAATTATTCCATTTGTGTGTGGATCTGGTCCTCCTTTATGGTCCTTGGTGCTGTCTACAAAAAATCTGCTCAATGAGTACTGAAAGAAAGAAAAACAAAAGAATTATGGGAAGTGTGCTCCTGACTCGAGAACCCACATCCACTTTCACACTCACCCATCTCATCTACTGGTTCTCTGAAGCACAGCTGTAGTCACCTGACTAGATCACCATTCCCAACCTTCCTGGTATTTTGATGCAATGGAAGTTCACATGCTGATTACTCCTAAGTAGGAAATAATCAAGGGTTAAGGGGTAGAAAGCAGCAGAAGAGGAAATGTTCTCATTAATAAAGGTATCAGCACCTTGCTTTTTTTAATTTTCAAAATGGCTTTTAAAACTATTTGGGTATAAAACAATCACTAACTAGTATACTTGAAAAGAAACATAGCCTAATCAAAGACAAAATTACATTGTTAACCAGTAGTATAAATTTTCAAAGAACATCACTGTGAGTTGCATGCCATCAAAGTAGTTAGATGATCCCTCCATTCAGCAAATGCATAATCCATACCTAGTGTGCCAGACAGCCTACTGCAGCTCCTGAGGTGCAGCTAACAGGACAGGTGAAATCCTAATCTTGGCGTACTCATGGTCCAGGGGTGAAGGAGGATGGGAAGAACCAGGAAATAAATACAAGAAATAAACAATAATAAGGAATTCAAACAAACAATAAAGGCACAGATAAAATAACTGAGTGCTGGGGGCAGTATCAAGAGCTCTGGAGGAAATAAAACAGACCATAACCTACAGATCTAAAGAAGACCCAGTGGTTTCCCAAAAGTATCTCTAAATTCCAGGTTCAAGATTGAGGACTCCTGAATTTTCTTGATCATCTCCAATTCAGTTTTGCAAAGTTCATTCAGCTTAGAGATGGGCTTGCCTAATCATCCTGTGTGTCCATAATGCATAAAATACATCCCCTTTCATGATTCACATTCTCTCTCCCTCCCTTCATCCTTTTCTTCTCTCTCTCTCTCTCTCTCTTTCTCTCCTCTTCTCTCCTTCCCTCCCTCTCTCCCTCCCTCTTACTCTCCTCCCTCCCTCTCTCCTCTCTCTCTCTCTCTCTCTCCCTCTTGTTTATATGCATAGCCTTTGTATATACAGCAGAGCTCACTAAGGTTTGTGGGAGAACAGCAAGGGAATTTACTCACAAATACTTACCATTTAAAGGAGATGTCTCCAAGCCTGGGGACATGATCACTTGGCTCCTTTTCTGGCTTCTACATTCCATTAATGTTCTCTTCATTTCTACTGATAATCTTTGCATGTACTCAAAGACTTATTGTCTCATCCCTACTAAACCATCAACTTTGGCATCTTGATTTTGCAGAAGCCCCTTCTCAAGGTACTACCTGAAATGACAATTTCCTCCCTAAGAGAAATTTGGAAGCCAGCTGTTAAGATAATCATTTATTTCAACAGCCGCATGAAAGAGACAGAAATCTATACTTTGTTGCACTGTGTGTCTGAATTGTTAAAAGGAAAAAAATCCCTTGCCTTTGCAATAACTAAAAGTTTGAATGAGGCCCAGGCACTTTCCTGAGTCAGTTTCCCACATCCATTTGGTATCCCACAGACTACGTGCCTGGTGCACAGTAGGCCCTCAATAAATGTTTGATGGATTTAATTTAAGGTACTACAACCTACACAAGCACCATGGTGAGTACAAAACACACATCTGACAGCTCAATGCTCAAGAAAGGCAGCTCGTTTATTAGTAGCAATTCGCCACCAGCAGCACTTAGATGGAGATTGTTTTCCATGCTGCTTCTTGATCTCATCATTAGAAAGTACTCCCGGGGTACCTTTTGAAGTGAGTACAGGGAGAATGCTTCCCTATAGTCTAAGACTTCACACTTAAAGATTCAATACACTGATTGTCTCAAGGAAAACAGGTAATGGGGGTGAGTAAGCCAGTACTGGCTAGGTTCATCCATTGTTCGGGTCATAACAGTATTTAAACCACATTGCCACAAAGGTGACTTAATGTCGGCATTGCCCTTGAGCTGCCCTTCCTTTCATCCATACTTGACCTCAGAGGATTCCTCT
Organism: Peromyscus nudipes; assembly: GCA_902168325.1. Taxonomy (NCBI): domain Eukaryota; kingdom Metazoa; phylum Chordata; class Mammalia; order Rodentia; family Cricetidae; genus Peromyscus; species Peromyscus nudipes. The sequence continues at coordinate 14,149 of CABHPH010143821.1, read as the reverse complement.
GGCTTTGGAAATGACTTTGTTTCTGTCCAGGGAACCTGTTTCTCGTTCATACTGACTTGAGGAGACTCCAGTTAGTAACTCCAGCCAGGCCACAGCCAGGCCAAGCTGAGTTATCACTTGGCACATTTATTCGTCTTTGAATCAGCTGCCTTCCACCTGCAGGGTACTTCGGTCTCTTTACTGCTAACACTATGACACTGTCAGCACTTCCCATTGGATTATGGGCTTTCTGGGAGCTGATGTGACGTTTTCACCTTTTTAATGCTTTAGTATATACCACAAAGCTTGTGGAACGGTTTTATTTGCTTAACAAATATTTACTGATCAAATCACTCTCTTCTCACTCTAGGGCAAGTGAGTCATAGAAGGGGATGGGAAAGCTATGATATTGATAAGAAAATAAAGCGTTTAGATAGCCCCTTAATGTCTATTGCATAAGAGGTATTTTGTAACTGTCCTAATATAACATCTAAATTAGAATTTGTGATATGCTGTTTAACACATGAATTGCCCACTTCACCAGAGCAAAGAAGTGTTTCTCTAACTTTCAGAATTTATAATGTTAAATTCAATGATTCAATGTTAAACTCACTTAGTCTATTCTTGGTCTCTGAGTTCTTAGTTCTTTCTAATGGAGAAGGGAGCTGCAGGCACAAAAAGCAAGAAAGTCGTACAGATTGTGCTTGTAAGTAATAAATGTTTTCCATTCGTTCTGTGTCAACAGCATGCATCCCTCTTGCTTTTCCATAAATCTGGGTACTCACAGGTGGATCAGACTAGGCAATTAATACTATGGGGTCCTAATGAGGACTTTTAGATTACCCTCTTCTTTACTACATGAATCAGTTGAGCTGGGTGGTGGTGTTGCATGTCTTTAATCCCAGCACTTGGGAGGCAAAGGCAGGTGGATCTCAGTGAGTTCAAAGCCAGCCTGGTCTACAAAGAGAGTTCCAGGGCAACAAGAGCTGTTACACAGAGAAATACTATCTCAAAAAAAAAAAAAAAAAAAACAATGAATTAGTTGAGATCCTTTTGGAAGGAAGAAATGTCCCTGTGTTTCTCATTCATCATTGGCATGCACTTACACATACTTATTTCATTCTTTAAGTTATAATCTAATGCTATTATTTGTTAATGGAATTGGTATCATTTGCAAACCCATATGTGTCCTTTTTAAGCCATCTGCATCTTTTCAAAAAATTATTTGATTTGTGGCATCATAAGATGCCATAGCCAAATGTTTCTCTAAGGAGAAAAGCCCCAATTTCCCCTCATTTACTTGTTTAGTGGGTAAACTTAATTTTCTTAAATGAATGGTCCTTTGTCCATCTGAAAGGTGGCTCTTAAGCATCTACTGAACAAGGATACAATTGTGGTTGGAACGGACCCAGACCCAGCCCTCCACTTCCTGGGTTCAATGCCTAAAACATAAGCAAGCAGAATACCCTGAGAAAATGAAAAGATGACTGTGTGGGTATGAACAACTGCTGCTTTGCATACTTTGGCAAAAAAGAAATAACTCTGGCATATGTTCGAGGCCCTTATTAATCACATTGAGGAAACACTATATTATCATCCAAGGAAAACTGCTACCTCCATCCTTTTTTCTATTATCATCTCCCAGGAATTTATTACCCATTGAGAGAATTGTTTGCTAAGCAAGTAAGTACTAAACTTATGAAGACTATAATTCAGGTGGTGATTCCTTAGGGAACAGCATTATTTTATGAGGTCTACTTAATGTTTCCCCGGGCAACGCTGACTTTCATTATTCAAGGGAACTGGGAAATGTCTTGGGGAAGCGCAATAATTGGTTGTATCTATTCATGTTTCTGTATAATCACTATGCTAGATCCATGTAGGCAAAGTTCAGTGTTTGTATATTTCAAACAGGACAGATCTGAAATTAAGTGTGGAATGGGGAAGGTTAACTTGCTTTCAAGAGTACAACAAAATTATTCATCACGGAAAAGAAACTCACAGCAGAAGTTAACGTAAGCAACGAGCAATCAGAAAACCTATGGATTCCTTCCATGGGCCTAGAACCAGCAATTTCCTTCACCCTTCTGCCCCCTGCCTCCCCCTACCCCAATCCACCCTTCTCCCTTCTTCAAATGCAACATGCTTTCTGCCCTGCCCTCCTAAGTGCTGGATTACAGCTGTGAGCCACCAGGACCCGCTGCAAATCGCTCTTGTATAGGACAGTATTTAGACACTAAATGTAAGGTATTTCTGAACCACCGCCAAATTAGTCTACACTGTGAGAAACAAACGACTTGCAATGCTACCTTTAAGCATGCTTAGGTGTCCTGTACTTTAATATCAGTTTTAAATTACACGTAGTACACCTAAAGTTAGTAGTAGAGAATGGACAGGTAATTTATGAAACAAAGCCTTGCTAGCTCTTGAGTGTGGGTAATATTTAGAAAGAAGATGATGATCCAGTCCAAGAAAGTAATTATTTTACCCTAAGAAAACAGTATTCTGAACTCCGTGAAGCTTCCTCTGCTTTCTAAGGCCAATTTGCTCGAGGAGAACCCTCTCCTGAATGAATAAGCTATTCCACCAGAGCCTGCATTATTTTAAATGTGTCAATCTGGGCTCCAGCTAGTTGACCACTGACTAGTGAGGCTGGTGAAAAGGAATAACGAGGCCTCAGCCACACCAAGGGCATCTGTGATTCTAAGACAAGCCCTTTGCTTGCCAAAATTTGAGGACCATTGAAATAGAAGCAAATGCTGCCGATGTTCATCTTCATCTAAAATATGAACACACAGACAAATATGGTGCTGAAAAATGGTACTAAAAGGAAGATTTCGTTTTCATTTATAGACTTGTAGTAACAACTGATTCTGAAAAAAATGGGGTACCTATCACTAGACTAATTCCCCTACTGTGCACAGTACAAAACTTGACAAAATATGGAGACCACCATTCTCACACATCAGACAATGAGAACCACAGGGCAGAGCCCAGGAGAGGTGACAGGAACAAATCCTTACCTCAGATTTCTGGAGATGCTTTCTAGAACAGCAGTTCTCAAGCTGTGGGTTGCAACTCCCTTAAGGTCCAACGACCCTTTCACAGGGGTCACATATCAGATATCCTCATATCAGATATTTACATTATGACGCATAACAGTAGCAAAATTACAGTTATGGAGTGGCAACAAAAACAATTTTATGGTTGGGGTCACCACAACATGAGGAACTGTATTAAAGGGTCACAGCCTTAGGAAGGTTGAGAACCACTGTTCTTGGACAACTTGACAGAGCAGCCATCTTACACATGAGTGTTCTTTCTGCTGAGCTGACGGTTTGAGAACAGGTGCTGGCATCCGAAAACCTTTGTGAAATCGGGGCCTCAGATTACAGTGGAGAGGTTCTGTCCCGTCCTTGTCCGAAGGTGAGGCAATGTGTGTTCATGATGCTGAGCAGACAGGTTTGGGAGACTAAGAAATAAAGGAAGATAACAAAGCCTGGAGAGAGTTTGGATATGCTGGTTGAGCTGGAAGAACCTTCCCTTGGCATCTAGTGCATCCATCTGGGAGCCCAGAACCCTTAGGAAGAAAAGCGTACCCTACGATAAAAAGCCCGACTGAATCAGGAAGATCTCCAGTACTTTAGCTACCTACCCAAAGAAAATTTAAAATTACTTTTTAAAGAGGCAACAGTCAAGACTCTTTCAATATATTATCTTCAATTTGTAGCACATAATAAAAAATTGTAGACATGTTAAAGTGGCCCACAGTCAAGAGAAAGAGAAGTCAGGAGGGGAAAAGCCACAGATCAAGAAGACTATAAAAACAGCTGGAGAGATGGTTCGGCTGTTAAAAGTGCTCGCTGCTCCTGCAGAGGACTAGACTGCAGTCCTTAGCACCAACACTGGGCAGCTTACCACCACTGGTGACTCCAGCTCCAGGATCTCTGACATCTGACCTCTGTGAACAGCATGAAAGTACACTAAAGCACATAGTGGTGAGCCTTGAAACCACATACCTCCAAATAATGGACATGGACTCACTCACTTAACAGATTGTATTTCTATACATATCTGTGTGTGCATGTGCACACACACACACACACACACACACACACACACACACCAACTATAATCAAAGTAAAAAAGCTATCAACTTGAGAGTAGGGGAGACACGAGTGAGTTTCAAGGGAGGCCAGCTGGTAGGGAGGAGAAGGGGCAGGAAGTGATGTAACTATATCAGTTAAAAAGTTCAAAACTAAGAAAATAAATCTTTGAAAACATAATGAAATGCGTGCAAGAATTTAAAGGAAAGGATAGCTATTGCTTGAATGGATGGAAAAGCTAAACAAAGTTTAGAAACTGTTTTTGAAATAGCCAAATATAAATTCTGTAATTAAAAATTATATTTGAAATGAAAAAGTCACCACATTGAAAAAAACCTGTAGGGAGGGGAGACGGAAGTCAGGATAGAGAAGGCTGAGGGGAAGAGCAAGCAGAACGCACCACACACATGTAGGAAATGATCAGTGAACAAATTTCATTCATTAATTAAAATTTTCATCAAAATAACTTACAGCTACTTACATTGCACAGAGTAAAGGATAAATGAACTAGAAATCAAAATGACAGAAATTACACTGAAGAGGACTGTTTTAATTAACGGAGCCATCATCTTAAATTATATTTAGAAAAAAGTAAGTGATCTAACATATGTAAAATTGAAATATCTGAAAGAAAAGAGGAAAAGAATAAGATAGGGAAGCAATTCCAAGAAATTACAGTCATACATAATCGCATTACATTGTACGGAATTTATAATATGTGCACAAGTCAAACCTACAGCCATCGTAAGGCAATACAGAAATGAAGCGGACACAAGACTGATGTTCTTATGCTTTATATACTGCAGTGACACACACATAAGAGAGTCTGGCATCCTAAGCATCTTCATGTGCACAGCCCTGAGGCAGGAAGTGAGCACGCACTGTTGGGCAGCCATCACAACCATCACTTCCCAGAGCTCTTGGACCTTTCTTGAATTAATCTCTACCCATTAAACACAGACTCCTCGTTCCCTCCTCTCCATAAGCCTGGGCAACTGTCGTGGGACTGTCTGTTTCTGTGAAATTTTCCTCCCCATTGCTTCACAGAGCTGCAAACAGTGTGTGTCTTTCAGGGTGGGCATTTTTCACTTAGTTTAGTACCTTCCAGGTTCAGCCACGCTACACTGTTAGAATTTCCTCCATTTCCAGAGGATGGATAATAGTCTACCGCATATGTATGCCATATTTTTGCAACTGAAGATTTATTTTATTTTATATGCATGGGTGTTTTTCCTGCATCTCTCTCTGTGTATTACTTGCGTACTTGATGCCCGAGGAGGCCAGAACAGATGGATTCCCAGGGACTGAAGTTACAGACAGTTGTGAGCCGCCATGTGGGTGCTGGGAAACAAATTTGGGTCCTCTAGAAGAGCAGTCCTAGCTCTTAACTGCTGAACCATCCCTCCAGCTTCACCCTATATGCCACATTTTCTTTATTCATTCATCTGGTTGTGGACACTTACATTGCTTCCACCTTTGGGCTACAGTGAATAAAGATTCTACGAATATTCACGTGCAAATATTTCTTCATGTTCCTGCTTTCTTGGTTTTTGAATTTACACCTACAAATGCAAGGTACCACAGTGTCCCTAATTATGAGGGTCTCATTGGGAATATAGCCCGGTGTAGAATGTTTGCATAGTGTGCATAAGACCCTCGGTTCAATGTGAAACAGAGCAAAAATGAAAACAAGTAACAGAATTTCAAAGTATTTTTAAAAAATGGTGGCAGGATGGAACAATACACCCCAAACCATCTTTAGAATTGATACAACTGAGCAAAAATTTAATAAAGAAATAGAATATTTTAACAAAATCATCAGCTAACTTGGCCTAACTGATTTCTAGGTCAACATATGTAAAATAAGCATTACTTTCAAGTACACATGGACTGTTGACCTAGATACACTACAGGATGTACTGTTTCAGTTTGAACCTGAAATATCCCCTACAGGCTTATGTTTTGAAAGCTTGTTTTTTATTTGTTTGTTTGTTTGTTTGTTTTTGAGACAGGGTTTCTCTGTATAGCTTTGGAGCCTTTCCCTGGAACTCACTCTGTAGCCCAGGCTGGCCTTGAACTCACAGAGATCCTCCTGCCTCTGTTTCCTGAGTGCTGGGATTAAAGGTGTGCTCCACCACTGCCCAGCTTGAAAGCTTGGTTCTTAGGTAGTGGTGCTAATTAGGGAGCCTGTGAGACCTTTAAGGGATAGGGCCTAGCTGTGGTCACTAGGAGTGGACCTTTGATGGGTATACTGAGCCTCTGGTTCTGGCCTTGCCTTTCCCACCAGAATGAACCCAAGCTCTCAAACCATGACCCAAAATGCATCAGTCCCCAGTTTCTTCTCTTAGATATGGCATTCATGGTGATGCAAAAATAACCAATAAACATACCATAAAATGCCTCAGCATCTGATCCCGGAAAACTAAAATCATGTGTGGTCTAATTTCTGAACACCACAGAAATGAATTAGACATCAATAACAGGATGTCAAAAATTAAGTATTTGAAAATTAAGTGACACAATTTTACATAATCCTTAAGTCAAAGAAGAAATCACACGGCAAAATTTAAATCACTGGGAACTTAATGAATATGAACACATACTAAAAATGTGTAGGGTACATCTAAATTAATGCTTAGCAGGGGAGAGAATTTGAGTTGAAGTCTTCTATTTAAAGAAGAGCTTTCACATCGATTAACCTGGGAGCCAGAGAGATGGCTGGGTGTGGTGACCTGAATTCCATCTGTGGAATATATGCAAATGACAGAACATACACAGTATGTACACACATGCACACACACACACACCTTATTATTATTATTGTCATTGTTGTTTTTGTTATATAATGGTTAAACCTGACTGCCTAAATCCTACCATTTGAATCATAAAGTTAATAAAAGATATCAGTGAAATAGAAATAAGCAAACTATAAATCACAGTAGAGCAAAATCTTCCTAAAAAGAAACAGTCTGGGCACTGCCTTGGTGGGTAAGAGCTCTCGCAGCACAAGCATGAAGACCTAAGTTCAATCCCCACCTACGCTGAAAGAGCCGGGTACGGTTGCACAGGCCCATGCCTCGGGGTTGTTGGAGGGCAGTGACAGGAGGGTCACTTGGGTTTGATGGTTGCCAGCTTTGCTCCAGTTTCAATGGGATGCCCTGCCTCAAGGAAATAAGGTGGACTGTGATCGTCTGAACACCCAAAGCCTTCCTCTGGCCTCCGCACCTGTGCATGAGCATGTGCACCAGCACACAAATGTGTGCACACACCACACATGCTGGCACACATATATACAAACATCAGTTTAGGAATGGTAACACTGTGAAACACTCAAATAGGTAAGAAAAAACTGAGAGGAAAAAACACCAAGTTTGGAATAAAAGAGAAATTCATATTATAGGCTGATAGGAATTCCAACCACACGCCATGGTCGTGCATGCCCGGAGGGACACTTAGTCATCTCTGCCTAGTCATTTCCGGGTCATACGTCCTGCGTGACCCATGGCCCATGGTTACACAGTCACATAGTCGCACAGATGTGACCTCGTGATCTCTGCACGTGGGCCTGTGTGCGCAGGTGCGTCCTGGCCTTTATAAGGAGGCGCCATGTTCCCCTGCCCTCTTTCTCACACGTGTCCTTCCACAGGCCTGATCACATCTACCCCTTTTTCTTTGTCTTGATAAAACTCTTGTTAGTGGATTCTGTCATGTGTCGTGACTTTTCCTCGCAGGGTAAGAGCGCTGCTAAAAACCAACATAGGCACCATGGAGCTAGTATCAACAAACAATGGCCCATAGTCTACTAACTATTTTGTACAGCTTGCAAGATAAGAATAGTTATCTTACACTTTAAAAGGATCACAGAAAAAAAAATACTTTGCGATGCATGAAAACTTTGTAAAATGTAAACACTAGGGTCCACAATAGCTTTACTAGTACATAGTCACCTCTCTTCTGCATCATCCTTGGTCACTTTCTCATACAATGGTGACTGATTGTGACAGAGATTGTGTTGCAAAGGCCAAAAGATTGGCCATTTGGCCTTTTAAAGAACAAAACAAACAAAAAAAGTACAAATCCCTACCTAAAAAGAGAATTGCAACCAGGTGGTGGTGGCGCACAACTTTAATCCCAACACTCGAGAGGCAGAGGCAAGCAGATCTCTGTGTGTGAGTTTGAGGCCAGCCTGATCTACAGAGTGAGTTCTACACAAAGAAACCCTGTCTCAACACAAAGAAACCCTGTCTCAACACACACACACACACACACACACACACACACACACACACACACACACACAAAGGAGAATTTCACAATAAAACCCATTATTTTCTGCAATTCATATATGCTAGTAAGAATTACAGTCAGAGGCGCTGGGGAGATGGCTCAGTGGTGGGGAAGAGCACTTGTTGCTCTTGTAGTGACCCAGGTGAGTTCTAGCACCCATGTGCAAGCGAACAACCATCTGGAACTCCAGTTCCAGAGGTTCTAACACCCTCTTCTGGCCTCCACAGGCACTGCGTGCATAGGATACACAGACACACACAGACAAAGCACACATACACATAAAATAAATCAATCTTTTCAAAAAAGAAAGTAAGAGTAAGAAAGAAATATCACTAAAAGCTTCATGTTAGCTAACAAATTTAAAAATTGGGCTAAGTCTGGATAGCGGCTATGCACAGCTGTAAACCCATCATTTGGAAGGGAGAAGCAGCAGAATCAGTTCAAAGTCATGCCAACCTTGGCCACATAGTGAGCTGAGGTCATCCTGGGCTACGAGCGAGCAAGAGAGAGAGAGAGAGAGAGAGAGAGAGAGAGAGAGAGAGAGAGAGAGAGAGAGAATTTTAAAGTGAAATAAATGCATTGGTTGAAAACACAATTTAACAAACTTTGTGACTCACAAAAATATATGAATATGAGTCAGATTTTCATTTGTAATTAAAAATTATTTGTAATTTAAAACTTTCCCCTAGAAAAACCTAAGCACTTTAATCCACCAAATTCAATTACAGAAGGGCTATAGACCTAAAGATTAAGGACACTATAAGAAAAGAAACATCAGAGGAGAGTTTGAGGTTGGAAAAGTTTCTAACCAGGACATAAAAAAGTAGCAACCACAGGGGACAACATAGATAATGTAGAGTATTCAAATTAAAAATGTCTGTACATCAGAAGGTTTCATTAGGAGAGTGAAAAGGCAAGCCACAGATAGGCACATATCACTGGCAAACATTGATATCTAAAATACAAAAGGAACCAGAAATTAATATGGAGACTTTTTTTCTTTACAAATGAGCAAAAGCATTGAACAGTCACTCCACACAAAAGGAAAAGCCAATAAACATAAAAATTGCTCACTGTCATTATCAGGGAACACAAATTAAACCCACAGTAGGAAACACCTGCTGTTTGCAATTTAGCATAGCCTCTTGTCCTTCTGGGAGTACCAAACTTCCTCTGCAGCCAAACTTCCTCTTGAAAACTACCTCTTAGCTCTTCCCAGGCTTGTAGAGTGGTTCAGCCTGAGTTCTAGGAAGGGGAGACGATTGACCCAAGCTGACGAACGTATCTCATTTCCCATGGCTGCTGAGTTTGCTATGAACATGAAGCGTCAGGTTCATTAAAACATGAAAAGATGTCACTGCAGCTTCAAGTAAAGAAGTTCTTTCAGCCACAAATGGCAGAAAGGCCTTTTTCCTTGGTCCTCCTATGATAGAAAGAGACACCTGGTGATCTAGAACTACATGTCAAGAGACACCGAATTAGGATGGACAGCAGAAAGAGCAATTTCCCAAGGCTCCTCTATTGAGCAAGTATGTGAACTCTCACCTCAAGCCACTCCCACCACTGATATATTCAGCTGTGCTGGCCAGTAAATTTCTCCACAGAGAAAGCCTTTGAGTTAGACTGTCCATAACTTCGAAATGCTGTCCTCCCAAGGAAGGTGACTGAGCCAGTAAAGGCTTCTACCACCAAGTCTAACCCCTGCAAGGAGAGAAACAACTTCGGAGAATTGCTCTCAATCTCCACATGCATCTCATAGTACACATATGGACAGGCAGGCAGGCAGACAGACAGACACACACACACACACACACACACACTAAATAAATGTGGAATTTTTTTAAGAAAAAAAAATTTTAAATCCTGTCCTAATTGATGAATTTGTTGGCATACATTTGTGTTTTCTAATATGGCATAGAATTTGGCTAGGTACTCTGTATTCATGGCATCTGAGCTTAAAAATACTATGATATGTATAGATGAAGACTATGGATGCCTTTAGAACAGTTACAGGGTGTTTTTGGTTGTTGTCTTCTTTAAATTAAAGATAAACAGCTCATCCGTGGCTGTTTAGTTTGATGGTCTAATAAAATGATACTGGGTTTATTTATAAAGACCCTGCAAGGGGTGTGCAAAGCCAAGCAAACCAGGTCAAGACGGAGTCCCCCACACCATCCCTGTGTCAGCTCCGGCCTCTCCTGCAGGGTGATCTGACAAGTTATCAGAATGTGTGAAATCTTGTCCCAGGGATAAGCTACTCTATTGGCACAAGGCCCTCAGGCTTTCTTCCCACAGCATAAATACTGAAGAAATTCCAATTTCTTGGGGCACATTGCTTCAATCATCAGACAGCCAAGGGAAGGGCGCAGGTGCATCTTTATCAGCATTTCTCCCCATCGGTTACACGAGCATTGTGCTGGTGGGCAGCAGACTGGCACTAATGAGATTTTTTAAGTTTTTTTTTTTTCAAATTATAAAAGTAACAGTTTCATTGTTGAAAATCCAAACAATAAAATGTGTATTGCTTCTCATGAGTTAGTCCTATGCTGTCTAGATAGCTCCGTATTTGATCTCTTATATTGAATAGTCCCTTTCCTTATCAATAACTCACACGTTACAACTGGCTCTAATGATCAGGCAGTCTGCTGCATGTGTTATGGTAATGCACTTAATCCATCTCCTGTTGGACATTCAGATCATTTCCAAATTTTAAACCTTCTATGCTGAACATTTCATCTTCCTCTTGTCAGGATACCTCCAGTGAATTAACGTCTAGAAATGAATTTTCTAAGTCCAAAATCATACATTTTAAAGCTTTTGGTGTGTGTTAATATTCACTTTCGCTAATATTCTTTTTTTTTTTTTTTTTACAAATTGGGCTGGAGAGATAGATGGCTCAGTAGGTAAAGCATTTGTCTTTGAATGAAGATCTAAAGCCAAACACAGTATCACATGTCTGTAACTCTAACATTCTGACCATGAGATGGAGGACTGAGTCAGGACAACCCCTGGGAGCTTGCAGACCATCTAAACCAGCACAGAGAAGAACGAGATCCTAACTCAAACAAGGCAGAAGGTGAGGATCAATACCCGAGGCTCTTTGCTGACCTTCACATGCACACTCTGACACGTGTGTACCTGTACTCACAAACATGCACACACTCATATACCATACACATACATACACATCATACATACACAAATGATATAAAATGACACCTATAGACTCAGTCTTGATGTTGCACCTGGTAGTTTGGATAGCCACTCATTGCCCTAAAACCTCTTCTCCCTCAGGGAGCCTCTCTAGTTTCTACAGTTTCCCTTAATTCCTAAGGGGGAATTAAGGCAAGAGGAAGAGGTGGATGATTATAAACCCTTTTTTAACTTACTGACAAACCTGACTACCAGATCCACACACATGCCCAAGGGACTGTCTCTACACTGCATATTTTTCTCAGGAAAGCAGAAACCCACATTTATTGAATACCGTAAGTATGAAATAAGTCTGAAACACAATAAACTCCCAATAAATATTTATGAATAAATTAATGAGGACATCTAGAGTTTAAGCCAGATCTATCCTCGTCCCAATCTCACTTCCAAAAACGGACTATGATGTGTGGAGGAGAGGATGAGCTCCACACCTACCTAGGGCAACCAGATTCTATCCTGGGCATTTGAAGTGTGAATGTTCCATGTTCTCTGAGAAAGACTGCAATTAATTTTAGGACTCCAATAAGATCGCCAGGGTTGCTGAGCTCTACAAGCTGCCTGGTTTTTATCACCTTTTAGCCCCCGACTATGTTTATTGCTTTGCAACCAACAAACTGGGAGGTTTACCCAAAACCTGGGCTTTCCTCTTCATCAGCCTAACTTCAGGTGATGGCAAGGTCTTAGAAACAGAAATTTAATTCCACTTCATGATATCATCGTATGCTATCCTACCTTGGAGATAGAGACCAGTTGCTCATGGCAGACTGCTGAGACCAAGGTCCCAGCTGTCTTGTTATCAGACATTCCATGAGAACGTGGGCATAAAATTGCATAAATCTCAGGCATCTTGGAGGAATGGCTTTCATTGTTCTTTTCCCATATGTTACAAGAGAACAGTCTGGGGTGCTCTGCATGTGTGGCAAGCTGCAACGGTGGCTATGTGGATTTTCCTATCAGAAAGCCTAGAGAAGTTAAACTATTTTTTTTTAAAATACTGCAGGTAGAGCTCATACCTTCTGGAAACTAATTATGAGAACTAGCTGTCCTTGAATAAACCCGTGTAAAGAAAAAAAAGGCCTTAGGCTATTTTTTAATGTTTTATGACTTTTTTAATGGCTGCAGGTTTATGAAAAAGGTGATTCAAACCACTGGAAGCAAAGGAGGGAAATCATTTAGTCTAAAAACAACCTTAGAAATGTATTTCATCTACAAGTTCCATCTTACACAGCTTCCCCTTCAAAACATCTCATTGCTCCATCTAGCCTTGCCTCTTCCATCAGCATCTCCCCAGTCCATCCTGTATCAGCTGCTCCCCAAATTTGCTGTTCCAAATTCTGCTCTCCAGTCTATTCTCTCTCCAATTCATTTCACAACTGTGCCAGACCAACCCTCAAAAATGCTCTATTTTTTTTTTTAGTCTTGCCCTGTCCAAAAAGCTATCACAGAGCTACCCCAGGGTGCAGTAAAAAATGCCTGAGCATTAGAGCCAAGAACAAGGGCTCCGTTCCCTGTTCCACCAGCTACCAGTGATCAGAATTTACAGTCCTGTGTGGCTTAATGATAGAGCTACATTCTGAGCCATGCATCATTAAGCAGTTTCAGCACCATGTGAACACCACACAGTGAACTTCACACACCTGCATTGGAGTGCCTACCACACACCTGGGCTATATTACAATATTATGGAACTGCTGTGGTATTTGTGGTCTATCGTTGATCAGAGAGTTCTGAGGTACATGAGTATACTGAGCCTTAACATTTTTGAGCCTTGACATACTTCTGCAAATTGAAAATCATATATCCTTTGGAAGATACTTCAAATAATGATACTCAAGTTACTTCACTTTCCCCTACTAAGTTCTCACAAAATGATTCACCACATCTCCTTCCTGACCCTTCATGCCCAACAGTTGGCTTGTCTTCGCCAAATGAATTCCCTGCCCCTGCTAGGCTCCATTCTCAGCTTGGCCCCATTTGTACCCCTCCTTTGTCCATGGTATGTGTTGGCTCCTCCCTACCTGACCACTGTGTTAATCCCATGCCCACACTGCTAATCCTTTAAAATCCAGCCTAAGTCACTCTTGTCCCCACTCCTGAATCATGACTTCACCATGTTCTGACATATGCAATGGGCACAAATTCCCAGGCCACAGTCTCAGATGTCTAAGAATGGAACTCTCTTTGGGTTTCTGTAATTACATGTGATTTCTAAACCCAAGATCCCACTCCGATTCCAGGTGGTTATTCAGTTTTAGTCCAGTTAGTTTTTCCTTGCCCAAGCCAAGCTCTGCTTGGTCTGTTGGAGATTTTTGACTTCCTCTTCTAAGAACTGTAGCTCACATATGACAAGATGGCTCAGGGGCAAAGGTGCTTGTCACCAAGCCTGATGGCCTGAGTTAGATCCCCCAGACAAAGGTGAGAACAAACTCCTGTAAATTGTCCTCTGACCTCCACACATGCTATAGCATTTGACCCCCACACACATACAAATATACATAATACATAAATAAATATAATTAAAAGTTTTAAAAATACAAATAGAATTGTAGCTCAGTTCTAAAGTG
>CABHPH010143820.1:62860-84340 GCA_902168325.1 Peromyscus nudipes | reverse complement strand
AAAAAAAAAAAACTCATCTATATCCTCAAGAATTATTGGGAGAGGAATCAGGAGGCATAAATAGACGCCTATGACATGTAATTAGTGCAGCCATGTAGGCTGAGAAGTTTTAAAGAATATTTTAATGAGATGGGGAAAATGTTGATGACATATTACTGAAACAGTGGGTTATTAAAGATCATACACAGTGAGTCCAATTTATAAAATACCACACACATAGGAGTGCACACATGCACATCCAAATGCATACACACAGTCTCTGTTGCCCTCTCTCTTACACACACATTCTCTCACACTCACTCTCACACACGACACTCTCTCACATACACATTCTCTCTCTCTCTCTCTCTCTCTCTCACACACACACACACACACACACACACACACACACACACACACATTGACTTGCAGGATGAAAAATAACTTATACTTTGCCTGAACACCTAGAATAGCACCAACATTTAATGGCCAATGAATGAAAGAATCTACTTCAGTAGGGCTATTTTTTTTCTGTTTTTCTATACTTTCCACATATTCCCTAGTAAGTATGTATTCTTTATGTGGCAAGGAAGGAATATCATTGTGCAACAGGGTGAAGTATGGCATAGAGGATCAAGGAAAACCGTGTGGATCAGTTAATTGTGTTAGACTGGGAGGTAAGTTGTGCTATCAAGTCTGAAAAAAGAAATTCAAGCAGGAAGTGGGAGTTTGGCCAGGCAAGAGGTGCCCACTGGTGCAGTAACGGCATGATGGCTATGGGGGTAACCAGCTGAGTCCTGATTGGGTTTTAGGCCTGCTCCCCAGAAGGGAAATCATACCTTGTGCTTGAAAGTTAGCCACAACGCTCATCATCAGGGAGATCATAGGTCCTAGTGGTGAACCTACTATGTTTGATATGTTAAATGGGCACGTTGTCAAACTGCCTTTTTTTTTTTTAATTAAGAGATTTTTTTTATTCACTTTACATATCAACCACAGATTCCCCCATCCTCCCTCCTCCCACCCCTATTCCCACCTCCTCCAAGGCAAGGTCTCCCCTGGGGAGTCAGCAGAGCCTGGTACACTCCGTTGAGGCAGGTCCAAGCCCCTCCTCCCTGCACCAAGGCTACACAAAGTGTCTCAACATAGGCACCAGGCTCCAAAAAGCCAACTCATGCACCAGGGACAGGTCCCGGTCCCACTGCCTGGGGGCCCCCCAAATAGTTCAAGCCAAACAACTGTCTCGCTTATCCAGATGGCCTAGTCCCGTACCATGAGGGCTCCTCAGCTATTGGACCACAGTTCATGTGTCTCCACTGCAAACTGCCTTCTTAATTTGTATTTTACACCCATAGATTTCTACTGCTATCAACATTGGCAAGAGAAGCTTCTTTTTTGCAGTAGGCAGCCGTTAATGCAGAGACTCCTAATTGGTCGAAGTATTGAAAATAAACGGGTGTTGAGTGCTCAGCTCTCTATCAAGCCCCCATTTGTGGGCTCAGGAAACATCATGGGAGATGGACAGAGGGAGCTGGAGGACGGGGAGAAGGGCTATGAAATGCTGTCTTCTGGACACGATACAGCCTTTGCCAAGAATGAACTCACAGTAGCTGAGGTTACCTGCACCAGATCAAGCCAGTCAACATTCCAGCATGGATGGGGGGCCGGCCTCACAGGTCCACTCCTGGCTGAGGAGCTATTGGCAGTTGATGGCTGCGAGAAAAGGAGAGTCATTTTTCTCGGGGAGTGGGGCCTTTGGTAGGTTGCCCATGTTCCAGTGGATGCCCAACACCCATAAGCACATGGGCAGCACTAATTGGACTCAGTGGGTTATTAAAAAAAAAAAAGACAAGAAGACATAAAGTTGGGAGGGAAACATGTTGGCAGGACCAGAAGAAGGAGGTAGAGGATAGATATCAAAATATATTGTATACAAGTGTGAAACTCTCAAATAATAAATTTAAAATATTATGAAAAAAAGAAGAGGTGGGAATCTGGCCTCTCCCCAGGGCAGGAGCCTGGATCAGTCTAGCTCCTACCCCGTGTCCAGCCTGGAAGCAGGCAAAGAAGTTTGCCCCAGGCTTTGTTCTCCGTTTCTAGTGGAGCAGGGCCAACTGCAGCCAAGTTATTAAGCACTGCCCTATCGCTCTTCCCATGGCTGCTCTCTGCTGGGCCTCCAGCCCCGCCATTAAGGCAGCTGTTGTTGTTTTGTCGAGGCTAATTAACTCCACACTGCATGAAGCCAGACACTAATTGGCCCACTCACTTAATCAACTTTAATGTCTCTCTTCTGTTGGACACGGCTGCTGCTTTCTGTTCCCCTGATTACGAGCAAATGCAGTTCCAGGGGAGCAGCAGCCGCCGCTGCCGAGAGGTGTGGGCAGCCCTGGCCCTGGCCATTGCTTCCCCAGGAGGTGGGAGGCGCATTCTGACCCTCACTGAGTGCGATGGACAGACCCACAGGCGCAAGATCACTGGGGCATCGTGGGACCTGAGCTTATTGCTTCTTTTCTTCCAAGCATTGCATGATACTATGAGTCACTGGATGGTTGGTTCCTCAAGAGAACCGGCCTGGGCTCTGTCTGTGATGACCCGTAGTTAAGACGCTTTAAAAAAAAAAAAATCCAACCAATTGTTGTAACTGCCTTTTATTGAGTGCCCCACCCCAATATCCACACACTGAGATACTGAATCAACACAACAGGACACAACAGGGTAGATAAACAGTACAATTTTTTTTGTTCTCTTTTTAAATAAATTTATTTATATATTGACTTTACATCCTGGCCACGGTTGCTCCTCCCTCCTCTCCTCTCAGTTCCTCCCTCCCACCCCACCCCTCTGTTCCCACAAACCCCCAATCCATTCCTCCATTTCTGTTTAGGAAAGGGTAGGTCTTCCATGAGTATCAACAAAACATGGTATGTCAAGTTGCAGTAATCCCCATGTATTAAGGCTGGGCAAGGGGACCCAGTTTGAGGAATAGGGTCCCAGTTTGAGGAGTAGGGTCCTAGTTTGAGGAGTAGGGTCCCAAAAGCTGGTAAAAGAGTCAGAGATAGCCCCTGTTCCTACTGTTAGGAGCCCCACAATAGGCCCAAGCTACACAACGTAACATATACGCAGAGGGCCTAGGTCAGTCCCATGCAGGCTCCCTGGTTGTCGGTTCAGTCCCTGTGAGCCCCTGTGAGCCCAGGTTAGTTGATTCTGTGAGTTTCTTGTGGTGTCCTTGACCCCTCTGGCTCCTTGAATCCTTTTTCTCCCTCTTCTGCAGGAGTCCCCAAACTCTGCCTAATATTTGGCTGTGGGTCTGCATCTGTTTCCATTGTTGCTAGATGACGCCTCTCTGATGACAATTGGCCTGGGCACCGATCTGGTCACAGGAGATGGCCAGTTCAGGCTACATATCCACTGTTGCTAGGAGCCTTAGCCCTCTCCAGCCCCCACTATTTTTTTTTTTAAGACAAGAACTTGCTATTATCCTAGGCTGATGTGAAACTCACTGTGTAGCCCAGACTGGCCTCAGACTTGTGATCTCCTGCAAGCTGGGATTGCAGCATCAGTCTATCACTCTTACCCGATTCCTCTATGGAGGATGATAATATTTACACTTGTGATTGAAATGATTTGCGTATTCCTGCAAGATCAGGACCAAGAAGTATTGCTGCTGTATTCAGGGGGAGAGATGGACTTCCTTAAGAATAGAAAGGGTGTCCCACTTTCCAGTGTGCAGCTCCTAATCCCCAGAACCTGTCACCATGTTAGATTATTGGCCAAATGACCTGGTGATGTAATTAAACGAGGAGCTGGAGTTGGGAAGGCACCCTGGGTACTTCCCTGGTCCTTATAAGAAGAAGGCAAAAGGGGTGGGGCTAGGGAGAAAGAGGCAGGAACAGAAGTCAGATAGGAGAACAAACGCTACATGGTTGCCCTTGCAGACGGAGGGAGGAGGCCACAAGGGAAGGAATGCAAGTAGCCCCTCGAAACTAGAAAATAGAAGGAAATCAATTTTCTTTCAAAACCTCTAGAACAGTGCACAGTGATTCTCAACCTTCCTAATGCTGTGACCCTTTAATACAGTTCCTCAGGCTGTGGTGATCCCCAACCATAAAATTATTTCATTGCTACTTCATAACTATGATTTTGCTAATGTTATCATAATGCAAGTATCTGATATGAAAAGTGGCCTTAGGTGAACCTTGTGAAAGGGTCGCTTGACCCCCATAGGTTGAGAACCACCGCTCTAGAAGTCCCACGGTTCTGACAACATTCCTATCTTAGACTTCCACTCTCCTGAAATATGAGAGAATGAATTCACGTTGGCTTAAGCCGTAAGGTAAGTGGTACTTTGTGTTTTAATTTTTTAATTAAATGTATTTATTTATTTACTGGAGGGGGCATAGGTGTGCTATAGCATACAGGTGGCATCAGAGGACAATTTGTGGGAGTTGACTCTCTTCCTCCACCATGTGAGTGGGTCTCAGGGGTTGAACTCAGGTTCTCGGGCTTGGTGGCGAGTACCCTTACCCGCTGAGCCACCTCGCCAGCCCCGCTTAGTGGCAATTTGTAACAGGAGCCCTAGGAAGCTAGCACTTCATTTGTTACAGCAACACTAGAAAGCAAACTCATTGTAAGCGGCAGAGTCAAAGGGCATTTGGCCTTCTTGGTAGGATGTGGCCCTCTGTGGTATGTTGAAGGCCAGCTCCACTGACAGGAGCTGTGTAGGAGGGGGTGGTTACCCAGGCTTCTCCTCACAGCTTGGCCTCCTCCCTAATCCATCCCACATTCTCTGCCCTCCTTTTAGTTCCTCTTTGTCCTTAAGCACCGAAAATCTCATGACCGAGCTTGTGTGGGGAAACCACGTCTATCTGAAGATCACATTGACCAGGGCAGAATGAATCACAGAGCCTGTAGGGGACTGGATCCTGGAAGACAGTTGAGCAGGGTGGCTAAGCTCTACATGTGAACTCTGCCTTCCTCACTTCCAGAAAGTCTCCTTTTAATCTTCGACTTGAAGAGCTGCTGTCAGGATGGAATGCAGTACTTCATGTGATGGGACTGCAATAACACCTGCCAGATAAATCGGTAACAGATGTTGGCAGTAATGAACCCAGACTGGCCTCCTCTGATGTCCACTCCACGGGTTGAGTTCCTCAAATGGTAACCCACATCCCAATTTCCTGCAAGGGACAAGGCCCAACTCCAGAACTTCTGATTTGGGATGTCTGGGGTAAGGCCTGCCTGAGCACCTGTGTGCAGGATGTTTCAACTGTAGTTGGGTGTGGTCTGGCCTATAAAGGTTCATGTATTGCAGCCTTGGTCCTTAGTGTCCCAGTGTAAAGGTGTTGGAACCTTGAAGAAGTGGGGTCCAATAGAAGATCATTGGGGGTGATTAAGGTAGTTCTCATGGATCTCTGAATGAATCATTATAAAAATCTGAAACCTGAGTAACTCACTTCTGGTTCCTGTCAGGTTGATGTATTCTCCATTTCTACATAGACTGCTGTCATAGACTACTTTGCTGACTGTCACAGTTACAAATAACTGTCAACCTAATGCAGCCTAGAGTGACCTGACAGGAAAGCCTAGATTGAAGAATTGCCTAGCTCAGATTAGCCTGTGGACTCGTCTGTGAGGAACCATCCTGAACATTAATTGATGTAAGAGAGCACAGCCCACTGTGGGTGGGACCATTCCCTGGGTAGGTGGTCCTGAGATGTGTAAGAAAGCTAGCTGAGCGTGAACAAGAGAGCAAGCCAGAAAGCGGAATCCTCCACGATTTCTACTTCAGATTCCCATTTGAGTTCCTGCTGTGGCTTCCCTTCGTGGGGCGTGCACATGTAAGACAAATAAGCCCTTTCCTCCCCAGGTTGCTTTGGTTGTAGTGATTTATCACAGGGACAGAATGAAACGAACATTGAACTGATGTCAGGGTGATGTCCTTGAACTTCTAGACTGTGAGATAAACTTCTTCTCTTTATAAAGTAGACTACTTCTGGTATTTTGCTATGGTAACAGCAAACTGACACATACGCCAGGCATCAGGCATTCAGTTGGCCCAGGGGCCCCCTTTGGAGAGCCATAGACTTACAACACTAACTCAAAGACGGTGTTGCCTTCTCTCTTTCTCCCTGGGCCCAGCACAGTCCTTGACATAAAACGAACCCTCAACAAACATTTGTGTAATTAATATGTTTTCCCCTTGTCTCTCTGGGGCTTTAAATGTTGGGAAGCCGCCCTTCTCCATAAAAGAATTCCATTCTCTATCTTTTTTTATTGCTATCATATTTACTACAACTTGGCGCCGGCAATCTCCTCTTCATAGACTCCCTGTTTTCTCCTTGAATACCCTCCATTTCCCCAGTGAGTGTCTCTCCCCTCCATCTCAACCTTTTCCATTAACTCCATGCACTGCACAGCCTGTTCCAGGACATCAAACTTTAATTTAAACAGAAAATAATCAATAAGCTTAGCAAATTGCCCATGGCAACCTCTCCTGAGTGAATCAAAGGGTTTTATGGGTAATTTAAAGGGTGTCTTCACTCATCCCTCAAGGTAAAGCTTAGCACATTGACAAGAGCCCTTTCCACCCTGACCCAGGAAGCTCTGGAAGGAAAGGAAGAAAAGGACTTAGGTCCTGGCCTTGAGGGAGGAAGACAAGGTATGTCTATTAGGATTAAGAATGCCTTTTTTAAAGTACTTGGAATTTAATCTTGAACCCTATGTGGGTTTTAAAAATAGCCAGCAGAAATACTCTCTGCAGAATTTTAGTAAACAAAAGAAATATTACACAAGAGGTTATAATTGAGAAAACAATCTAAATGGTTGGGTCTCAGTAATATTAACAAGCTGGCTACTTTCTCCTAGATGCTACTGAGGAATTGTCTGTGTTCTTTTCTGTCTTTGTCTTTTCGTTCAAGGATGACACTCCAAGCAAACATTGAAGCGGCTCCCAGTCACAGCCCTGTAGTTGGTTATTTTTGCTCTTTTTGTGGGGCCTGCCACCCAGCTCCCAAATAAATTATACATGGAGGCTTATTCTTAATTATAAATGCCTGGCCTTAGCTTGGCTTGTTGCTAGCCAGTTTTTTCTTAAATTATCCCATCTACCTTTTGCCTCTGGGCTTTTTCCTTTTCTTACTTCTGTATATCTTCCTTACACTCTTACTCTGTGGCTGACTGTGTGGCTAAGTGGCTGGCCCCTAGCATCCTCCTCTCCTTGTTCTCTTGCTTTCTTCCCTTCCTCCCAGATTTCTCCTTCTATTTATTCTCTCTGCCTGCCAACCCCATCTCTCCTTTCCCCTGCCTCGCTATTGACCGTTCAGCTCTTTATTAGACCATCAGGTGTTTTAGACAGGCACAGTAACACAGCCTCACAGAGTTAAACAAATGCAACATAAACAAAAGTAACACACCTTAAAATAATATTCTACAACATAGCCCTTCCCCAAGAACAAAAAGGGGGTGGCTCCTCAAAACAATGTCAAAATGTAGAGCTGCCGAAGCTTAGACACTGGTGAAGCTGGGCTTCTCCCATGGAATACTGCTAGTGGTTTTGAGTCACTTTATCCAAAAGAAGGTAGCCGCTCCATCCATATTCATGAAATGGATGAGACCCTGGGCTTTGAAGGGCCATCAAGCACATGGCCTGGTTATCCTCCCATACAAATGATAAGCTCTCTTTTGTCAAAATGATATTAAAAATATTTCAGGGCCAGAAGGATGGCTCAGCAGATACAAGCACTTGCTGCCAAGGCGGATGATCTGAGTTCAATCCCTAGAACTCCCATGATGAAAAGAACTAACTCTTCCTGCAGGTTTGTTATCTTATCCTGACATGTACCAAATGTGCCCCTGACACAAAATCAAGGAAAAATAAAACCTCAGGATAGTACTCCGCAGGTACGGGCTAACCAAAACTATCACCATAAAGCCAAACTGTTGCCAGTTAGCTTAGGCCATTTTCTGTTGTGATAGTTGAATACCACAGACTGCATAATTTGTAAGTAAGTCGATTTGGGCCCAGGTTGTTCAAGATCAGGTGCCCATGTCTGGCTATTGCTTTTTGTTGGTGGAGATGTTGTGGAGTCCCAGGTGAGACTGGCAAGGATGGAGTGTGCCAGTTCAGGTTTTGCTCAGGTTTTGCCTCTCCTTCATATAATGCTACATTGACTTGGAGTCCCACTCTTTCCAAACTGGCTGAAATGCAATTATTTCCTAAAAGTTTCACTCGCAGATTCCTGCATTAATTTCCTGCCCTCTTATTATCTCAAAATGAAGATGAAATGTCAATGTGAGTTTTGGAGAAGACATTCAGACCACAGCACCCCTAACCTCAGTCTGGTATCTTCTTAACCTAAATGGGACGTTGAAAACCTGCTGGTTCTCAGCCCCACAGTGGACACTTAGGATGGCTCTACATCCACGGCAAAGTGCTTGTTCCTTTCCTGCCTCGTGGCCCCAGAGCTCCGCAGCCCTCGGAACAGAAATGAAGTTAAATGGTGTGCAGTTCACGCCTGTCCCCTGCCTGTAGGACTCAGTCACACCATCTGGGTTTAAAGCTCAGCTCTGTGACCATGACCACCTACTCTTAGTGAGTGGACTTTTCATTTTTCTTTTAAATGAGATTAAAACAGACTTGACTCGTGGAGGCTGTTGTAAGAGTTGAATGAGTTAAGGCATAAAAGGTACTTAACTTTATTCTTGGTCCATAGCTTGACATCCAATAAATGCTAACTGGTTTTGCCACTAATTAATATTTCTCCCCTGAAAACAAATTCCCAGAATCTGTTGGGGGGATATTTGATCACACAGTGATTTGCATTTGCATTAATTAAATAAAATTAACCTTGGGTCAGGAGGCTGCTGTTAGCAACTAGTTGTCAGAAAGTAATCATAGAGCCTTCATGGGCATCCAGGAGAGACAGAGAGTCACAGGAAGTAGTAGGGTGGTGTTCCGAGTGGCGCAGCTTTTTCTGGTTTGGCAAGGCAGAAGCATGGGTCTTCCATGGACTCCAGCAAGGAGAGAGGGTTAGCTAGTTGCTACTCAGCCTCTCTGAACTTGTAGGTTTTCACCCCAGCCTTTGAATCTTGAGTCAGATACATAATTGGAACCATAGAGATTTAGTTAAAGCTACCTTTATCGGCAGAACAGGGCCAGGGCCTGTGGAAGCAGAATTCTCACCAGGTTGAGTGGCCAGGCCGCTGCTAGAGAAGCAGGCCGGTAACCAAGGAGTTGCAATTGCTGGCTGAGATAGCAGTAGATCAAGGTGCAGCCACTGTGCTGAAGTTAAAACAAGAACCAAAGAATCAAAGGCCTCCAGAAAATCTGTATCAAAACAGTCTCTGACAGGACTGAGGCCCTGGAAGGGAAGTCACTTACCAGAGGCCCCACAGCTAGTCAGTAGAGCATGGTGCCTGTGAGCAAGTCTGCCGCAGAGGCCTGGACAGCTGTGTACACAGTCGGTGGCTGGCCACCTGCACAGACCAAGGCCAGTATCCACGGAGTGCTCTCAGATTGCTGTGAGGCCTGCCTTGCCCCTGGATTCACAATGCACCCTTCCCCAGCATTGCCGGCCACCTCTGGGGATGGGAAGGTGGGAGGGCAGTCAGGGGACCTAACTGCGCTTTATTCCAGGCCCATCCAGCTGGAGTGAGTATCCCTGCTGGTCCCTTTGTTCTCCTCGAAGTTGTCCACATGCCCTGTGATTATGCTGAATTCCACTCCACCTTGTGAGAGGGTATTATTAGTTCCTTTGCAAAATGAGTCAGAGGTTAAGCGGTTCATACTTATTCTATTTTTAAAAACTTTTTAACTATGGAAATTTTCAGACTTATGTAAAAGATGGCCCCAGATCTCTGTTTAGTCACTCACAGCTTCAACAGTGACCACACTTACGTCCATTCTTGTTTGATCCATATTAAGCCTCCTCACTCTTTCATTTCTACTATAAGAACAAATTCCATACATCATTGCCATACCACCCATGAACGTACGTCTCAATGATAAAGATTCTTCTTAAAAGACAGTCACAGCACCGTAACTCCTTTATATCACCAAGTAACTTTCTTACTTTTTTTTCCTGGCTCAAATTTGCTTGGAGCCCAGAAACTTGCACTTAACAATGGCATTGTAAACTGTCTATCACATCACTAATTGCCCTCCTAAAATACACTATTTAAGCATGCTGTGATGGATTTATTAATAAATTTATTGAGACAAACAAGTTTTTAGATGGTTACAGTCTTTGCCAAGCCTTACCAATAAAAAAAAAAAAAAAAAGTACTCCAGGGCCTGGAGAGATTATTCAGTGGTTAGGAGCACTTGCTGCTATTCTAAAGGACCCAAGTTTGGTCCCTAGCACCGACATGAGGAAACTCACAACTGCCTCTAACCCCAGCTCTGGGGGACCCGGTACCCTGCCCAAGATCCAGAAGGCACCTGAACTCACTCACATGTGCACATAATTCTCCCACGCACACACATAATTAAAAATAAAATAATATATATTTTAAGTATTTCATGTAAACATGTATAGCAGACTATAACAAACATTTGTTTTTCCCTTTATTCCTTGAAGTAAAACTCTAGTTCTAGTAGGTATGACAAAAATGTGCAAATGAAACCTTCATCTCCCCATGCAAGTAGCAGAGGCTAAGTCAGCCCTGTCAGCGGGCAAGCTTTGAACAGAAGGCAGAACCGTTGACGAGCCACGCAGCGGGCACTGACTCAGCGGATAACGTGTTCTATGTTTACCCTCCTTCCTTGCCCTCCTGCTGCCTGTGATCCAGTGCCATTTTGGACCATAAGCCTCATAAAGTAGAGTGTCAAAAGAGACTGGGCCTCAGATGACCTCCCCCCAAGTCAGGAGTCTGTTTCCCTCCAGATCCCCTCTCTCTGACAAAACAACACATCTTTCTTCATTAAGCCTCTGCTTATTAGGATTTTCCACGGTACACAGTTGAGGCAGCTTTAATAAAATCTTGGCACATGTATATGGTTATACCTCCAATTCTTTTGTTTGTTTGTTTGTTTGTTTGTTTTTCGAGACAGGGCTTCTCTGTGTAGCTTTGCGCCTTTCCTGGAACTCACTTGGTAGACCAGGCTGGCCTCGAACTCACAGAGATCCGCCTGCCTCCTGAGTGCTGGGATTAAAGGCGTGCGCCACCACCACCCGGCTTTCAATTCTTACCTTATACAGTTGACCCTTGAACAACACAGGACCGAGTCATGCGGACCCACTTAATAGTCTATTTTATCATTTACTACCATGAAATATATTCAAGCCTTGTATAAAAAGGTAAAACTTACCAAAACTGTGCACATGAACTCTCACAGACTGCATACACATAGCACTATTGGCCACCAAGAGAAATGTAAGCACACATGAAGAAGCATGGTCAATTCATAGCTGTAGAAATCTGACTACAGGACATACTGTCCTACTATGATGACTTTGCAGCCACCTCCTTCTGCTATTGCAGCGAGCTCGGGTACAGCCTGTGTCCACTGAAAACATTGGGGGACACTTCTCAACGTGTGTGAACAGCAGAAAGTGATCTCTCCTTGCTCATGCGCATTTGCACTGTATGTAATACACATAACAGTGACAGTGTGCTAATCAGCCGCTTTGTGTTATTGATAAGGCTATTGGTTCCAGTTTGGGAACAATCAGAGGCTATAAATGGATTTTCTGCAGCATGAGGATTGAAACCAGATTCCCCATGTTGTTCATGGATCATCTGTACTGTAGACACTCGTGTTCCTGTCTACCTCTTCCATTCATTGTGATTTTTGAGGATAAAGATGTTGCTCGGCTGGCTGGCATCTTTTTCTCCCGCATCGTACCTACTCCAGTGACTTGAACCAGAGAACGGTTTTGTAAGTTTCTTTAAGTTAATGAGCATATGAATCTGAGAATTGTGATTTTGGGCAACTGATTTCACTCAGCCAAGACTTAACTTCCTTCATTTGAAAAGAGAGTATCAGTGCCTTCTCAGGGTTTTGTGAAAACCTAATGGCCAGTTATTGAAGGGCATGTGGTTTAAGAGTTTACCATGGAGAGACAAGGACAGGGTGATGAGAGAATGTTGAGATGGGGGCTGGCCTCCCAACAGAACCGCAGGCCTTCTGTGTGTGAGGGGGAGCAAGTGGAAGGGGGACCGAGCAGGCTGGAGAGGAGCTTTGCAGGCTGGGGAGAAGTCTTCCATCCATGTACGTTCCCGTTTCATTTCTGTTGCTGGACAGGCCAGTTTCCTGTGTCAATTTGACACAAGCTAGAGTCATCAGAAAGGAAGGAGCCTCAGCTGAGGAACCACCTCCATAAGATCCAGCTGTAAGGCATTGTCTCAATTAGTGATCAATTGGGGAAGGCCCAGCCCATGGTGGGTGGTTCCACCCCTGGGCTGGTGGTCCCAGGTTCTACAAGAAAACAGGCTGAGTGAGCCAGGGCAGGCAAGCCAGTAAGCATTACTCTTCATGGCTTCTGCATCAGCTCCTGTCTCCAGGATCCTGCCCTGTTTGAGTTCCTGTCCTGACTTCCTTCAATAATGAACAGCAAAATGGAAGTGAAAGTCAAATAAACCCTTTCCTCCCCAACTTGCTTTTTGGTCATGGTGTTTCATCACAGCAAAGAAACCCTAAGACAGTTGCTGATATAAAATACCTTGACAAAAAAAAAAAGATGGTGAGAAAAGGTTTTATTTCTACTTAAAATCCCAGCCATCTTACTGCTTATTCTTGGAGGGAGGGGCCTAGTGAATCTGGTTGGTTTCAGAGACTTCCTGAAGCTATTTTGAGTTGTTTGCCTTCTGTCTTAAGGAGCTTCCCTGCAGGAAGGAATGTTTCAATCACAGAGGGAACTGCTACACAAAAATATCCAAGGGAATGATGCCACCAACATTGGGCTGGGCCTTCCCCTATCAATCAACTTAATTAACACAATTCCCTATAGACATACCCACAGGCCAATCCAATGTAGACAGTTTCTCACTGAGATTCTCAGTCCAGGTGATTCCAGGCTGTGTCAAGTTGACAGTTAAAGCTGGCCATCACAACGTGTGAACACACCTCTTCATCGCATGTGTCTTAGGTAGGGTTTCTATTGCTGTGAAGAGACAACTCTTATAAAAGAAAACATTTAATTGAGGTGGCAGCTTACAGTTCAGAGGTTCAGTCCATTATCATCACGGCAGAAAGCATGGCGGCATTCAGACAGACATGGTGCTGCCTATATCTTGATTAGAAGGCAACAGGAAGTGGACTGAGACACTGGATGGTATCTTGAGCATATATGAGACCTCAAAGCCCACCTCCACAGTGATATACTTCCTCCAACAAGACCACACCTACTCCAACAAGTCCACACCTAATAGTGCCACTCCCTATAATTACTTTCAATTATGGAGGCCAATTACTTTCAAACTACCACAGCATAAAACGCAGAGATGTGTCATGAGAAAATTGCATGTCAGTGTTTAAATCAGCACCCACCACAACATAAGCATTTAAGACATGGGTAATTGCCTTTATTGTTGTTGTTACTGACAAGATGGTAGAGCAGAAAGAGAAGGGACCAGTAGTCAGAAAATCAGCCTCTACTCTCAGTTTGGCATACTCACAACCTCAAGACATTAGCCAGGAGTGGACTGCAGACAAGATCAAGGGTCAAAGTTAGCTTAGCCTCAGCACCATTGGTGCTGGCAGACTATTTCACGTCATGTTGATTAGATGAAAGTGAAATGATTGTGACAGACAGGGTTGTGAGGATCTTGAATACCACTGCCACCTGCTCTGCCTTCCCCTCTTTCTCACCATGGTGGGCCTCAAGGGGCTTCTCAAGACTGTCTGAAAACCACTAGACTGGTGCTGAATGCCTTCAATCATTAGAGAAATGCAAATCAAAACCACAATGAGCAGGACATGGGATTTTTAGGGCAGTGAAACTGCTTGTAGAGAGGATAATGCTCTAACAGTGGGTGCACACCACTGTGCATTTGTCCAAAACTCATGGACTGTACACTACTGGAAGTAAACTGTGGACTTGGGGACATGACGGTGCATCGACATAGGCATGTTGATTGAAACCAATGTACCTCTGTGGTTCAAGGTGTTGACAGCAGGGAAAGATGTACATGAGTGGAGACCGAGGGTAAATGGGAGCTCTCTTTACTCTGATTAATTTTTCTATGAATCTAAAATAGCTCTTAAAATAGCTTATTGTTAATTTTTAAAAATCTATAATGAGATATCTATTCATACCCAGTAGAGTAGCTATAAGTAATTTTTTTCAGTTTTTGAGAGAGAGAGAGAAAGAGAGAGAAAGGAAGGAAGGAAGGAAGAAAGAAAGAAAGAAAGAAAGAAAGAAAGAAAGAAAGAAAGAAAGAAAGAAAGAAAGAATACGATGTTTGGGTATGTGTACACCATGCCATGTGGGTACAGGTCAGAATACAACTTCCAGGCTTTTAGGAGTCAGCTCTCTCCTCTGTAATAGGTTCCAAGGCTCAAACTTGGTTGCCAGACTTGCATGGCAAATGAATTTAACTACTGAGCTATCTTTATGGCCCCAATTGCAATTATTAATACAAAATAATAAGAGTTGGCAAGAATGTATAGAAATTGGTTGCAACCTACGTTCATTACTGATGGAAGTGGTTCATCCACTCTGGAAAACAGATTGGTCATTTTTCAAGAAGTTAAATATAGGATCACCATATGACCCAGCAGGTCAACTCTTAGGCAAAGACCCAGAAGAAGCAGAGAAAAATAAAAAAGACATTGCAATGCAAACTTGTGCATGAACCTTCATGTTCACAGCATCACTATGGACAATAATTCAAAGATGGAGCCAGGTATAGTGACGAATATCTGTCATCCCAGCTCTCGGGAAACTGAGGTAGGAAAACCATGAGTTCAAAGCCTGCCTGAGCTATATAGTGAAACCCTGTCTCAAAAACAATAACAACAAAGGTAGACATAAGTCAATGTTCATCAGCAGATAGATTGGTGAATTAAAGTGTCATGCTCTTACCCTCCTGTGAGCAGTGAGCAGCACACGTCTCACAGAATGTGGTATGTTAATACAATGAAATACTGTTCAGCAGTGAAAAGGAGTGAAGAACTTATAGCTACTACCCCATGGACAAGCCTCAAAATTATGAAAACTGAAGACTCCGGGGACAAAAAGTCACATAATTATGATTTCATTCAAGTGACATATCAGGAACAGACAAATCTACAGATACTGAAAGCAGGCTGGTACTTAAGAGAGGCTGAGCCAGGCGATGGTGGCGCATGCCTTTAATTCCAGCACTCGGGAGGCAGAGGCAGGCGGATCTCTGTGAGTTCGAGGCCAGCCTGGTCTTCAAAGCGAGTTCCAGGAAAGGCGCAAAGCTACAGAGAAGCCCTGTCTCGAAAAACCAAAAAAAAAAAAAAAGAGAGAGAGAGGCTGAGAAGTGGGGATGGGCAGTCCCTGCTTGACAGGTGGTGAATTTCCTTTGAGATAATGAAGATGTTACAGAACTAGATAAAGAAGAAGATTTCACAGCGTTGTGGGTGTACTAAATCCTTTATGGTGTTCACGTTAATGAACTGTTAGTGTACATGACTGGAGAGATGGATCAGTGGTTAAAAGCACTTGCTGCTCTCCCAGAAGACCTGGGTTCGATTCCCAGCACCCACTTGGTGGCTCGCCCCATCTGTTACTTCAGTTCCGTGGAATCCACTCCTTCTTCTTGCCTTTGTGGTCATCGGGCACCAGCACACAAGTGCTGCACAGATGTACATGTAGGCTAAATACCCACATAGTACAATAAAATATAAAAATTAGAAAGGATGAAATAGTTAATATGCAATGCAGGTTTTGTTACAAATGACCAATGAGCATTAGTACATCATTTTTTTCTATACTTAATCTTCAAAGCCAGATAAAGACTTTAGGCCATGGCACATCTCACTTCAGACAAGATGGATTAGAAGTGCTTAATAGCTTCACCTGGCTACTGATGACTACATTAGCACAAGCCTCTGTTGACTATCAGTCCTTCTCAAGACCCCTTGGCTCCTCCCTAGAGGGTTCTGTTGTTGTTATTGTAGAGATTCACTTATAGTGGATTTTTTTAAAGATTCATTTATTTGCTTTTACATGTATGGGTGTTTGCCCTGTGTGTATATATGTACACCACATGCATGCCTTATGCCCTCAGAGTTCAGAAGAAGGCATCTGACCTCTAGAATTGGAGTTAGGAATGACTGGGAGCCACCATGTAGGTTCTGGGACCTGAACTTGGATCCTCTGCAAAAGCAATAAGTACTTTTAACCACCAAGCCTTCGCTCCAATCCCTCTTGCAGGCAATGAAGAACCCAGCCTTTGGCTTTGACAAGACTCTGCTCAACTATATAATTTTTTGCTTCATTCCCAGAGACAGGATCTGATACATTGCTTGGCTCTTTAAAATGTAGTCTCTTACCTCTGTTTATACCATATTTACAACTTGTCCAGGCTTCATGCACTGGGCCATTCTGTTTGCCCACTTGCTTTTCCAGGGTTCCTTGTCCCTTATGGACCAGGTTTGAGGGAAAAATTATAATAGGACCTGTAGTGCAAATCCTTATTGGTCTTAATAATAAAAACCTGGAGTTAGATATCGGGGTAAATGCTGAAAGATCAGAGAGACAAAGGAGCAAGCCACAGCCACCTCTTACCTCACCAGCTCCTCAGCCTGAAAGGTACCGAGCTCCTGTCTCCTCCTGCCTTATCACTTCCTATTTCCTCCCCCCAAGTGCTGGGATTAAAGGTGTGTGCCACCACTGCCTGGCCTCTATGGTTAACTAGTGGCTAGCTCCACACTCTGATCTCCAGGCAAGCTTTATTTGTTAGAACACAAACAAAATATCACCACAGGGACCTGCTGTTGAGAATAAACCGAGACAGTCTTCTGGGGTGTTAGGATGCACCAGCTGACAACTGACTTCAAAAGATTTTTCTGAGCCAGCAGATAAGGGCAGGATCCACCTAGCCTGATGACCTGAGTTCAATTCCTGGATCCCACATGGTGGAAGGAGAGAATTAACCTCATAAATTGTCTTCTGACTTCCACACATACACACACACACACACACACACACACACACACACAGAGTGACACATGTATAGCCCCCTACACACAATAAATAAAATATGATAATTTTTTAACTTTCTTTTTATTTTATGTGTATGTGTGTTTTGCCTGCATATATGTATGTGTGTGTGTGTGTGTGTGTGTGTGTGTGTGTGTGTGTGTGTGTGTACCATGTCATGCCTGGTGCCCTCAAAAGTCAGAAGAGGGTGTTAAGATCTTCTGAACTGGAGTTACAAATGTTTATAGAGCCACCATATGGATGCTGGGAATGAACCCTGGTCCTCCGGAAGAGCAGCCAGTGCCAGCTCTCCAGCCTTGCAATGAAAATGTTTAAAGGTCTTAGAGTTGAAGAGAAATGTCTAAGTTGCATGTGTGCCTCACGTTATATTTCCATCGGACAGCACTGCTCACCAGAGCACAACATTACTCCTCCAGGACAGAAATGGTGCCATCTAAGCGTATTAGCTTCCCAAATGGCTGTTGGGGACATGTGGGCATACCTAATCCCCAAACAGCACCACCAACAGAACCAATGAAGTGAGTCAAGTGTTGCTTAGGTCATAGATCCAAGCAAGTATGTCCAAAACTTAGTCACTTTCATCAACTTGATTTCTCAAAGGGATTACATAAATAAACTGTCAGCACAGGCCACCACACCCTTCTGCAGCATCCCGTGTATGTCTCTGACTCCCAGAGAGGGTAAATGGAATTGCATTTTCGAAAGCATTTGAAATCAGCCTGGAAAACCGAAATGTTTTTTCTGTGGCAGAACAGAGACTGTATATTTCCTGTATCACGATAGAAAATAAGAACAAAGGTAGAAACGGCCAGTCTCCTAAGCCACCATTTTAGTCATAGCCTACCTGTGCTTTTGGCTGTGTTACAAAATGAAATAAATCCCTTTATAATCCTTCACACTGGTTCTCAAATATATTTTCACAAGCACCAGAGCAGACCCTTTGGGCATTTCTTCCCATAAATGTCATCTCCACCCCCACCCCATCACATCCTTTTACAGAACATGATCAACTCAGATGATGGCTGTCCAGGTTGTCAGTGGGGCATGAGGGTAGGGGGATGAACCTGGGCAATGGTCCAAATTGAAATCAGCCCCACACACTCAACCTCCTCCCCAGACTCCCCATAATCCTTCCCAGCATCACACCACTCGTGTTTGGCTTCTCCTCACTCAGAAAATATTGAATATGCCATTTTCTGCCCAGCAACAACCTCCTGCATTGTTTAAGCCCAAGTTGTTGCTTAACACTTGACCCAGTTTGTAGGGTCTTAGAACACTGAACTTCAGCCCTGTACCTAACTCAAGATGACTTCATATAACACTCAATAAAAATTTGTGGGATGACTGAATTGGAGGTGGATCTGATATTTGTCGACTCTGATAAAATAGGGAAAATCAATGTCAGTTTTCCTGGCTAGATAGCAAACCCGGACAGCTATATAAAATGATCTGTAGGAGAAATTGCTTCGAACGCTTTACTTTCAGCTTTCTGAAGGAAGCTGTTATAACAATGGACAATAAATACAGGGTGAATGCTATATCAGGGGAGAAGCAATTCTAACAGGGGTCTGGAAGAGCCAAGAAAATCCGGCTTCTTCTTGCAGCATATATACACAGGTGTGCTGTGTGCAATGAAATCCACTTAACTTGATTTTATGGACAGTGATTCATGCAAACTCAGTTCCAAACTGCTCAGCACGGCTCAGTTAAATAAATTACACCAGAGCAAGCCAGCCAGCAGTAAGGCAGAAGACAGAAAATAAACTTGAGCTTGAAGATTGAAATTTTAGGAGTGCCTGGCATGCTGGAATCATCTCTCTCCAGGGAGTTTTGAAGGGATTTTAGAGGTCCTTCAAGGTTAAGGCCCTGATTTGACTGATGGGGAAACTGAGTTCCAGTGGATTGAGCACATGTCCAAAGTCACTCCATGAGTAGGCCACAGAATCGGGGCTGCTGGATTCCAGGTTGGAGCAGTTTCTGGGTGTTTCATTTTCTCATCTCATCAGGACCCTGAGTGCCTGGTTCCCTGCCCCAGTGTGGAGCATCCCCAAGAGGCTGATGAAGACCGAGACTTTATCAGGGACAGCCAGAGTCAGCCTGAAGGTCGGAGGGAAGATAGATCTAAGAAGAAAGACCTAGAATAAATTCCTACATGTTTAGGAACACAGGGTTAGGCTCTAAGCAGCTCCCTTCCCGGCTTCTGATTCTCAGCCCCCTAGCCCCCAGCTAGGGGAGACACATCAAACCTTACACTGTGGCCTTTCTTGTTCTGTAGCAAGCCTGCAACCGTGTTCTGGTGCCTCCACCAGTGCCTGAGGGCTCGCAAGGCTTTGGCCACTGTCCAGCTTTAGTGAGCTGCCCGCAAGGATGGGTTTACCTCACAAAACTCCAGCACACGCCTCCAGAGCACACAGTAGGGCTAGAACGACTCTATGAAAACTTGAATGCTTGTAATTATCTGTGTCTTCCCCTACCATGGTAGTTTGAGGGTTTTTTCTTTTAATGAAAAGATTCTTTTTAAAAAAGATCTATTCGTTTTATTTTATGAGTAGGGATATTTTACCTGTATATACATGCATATATACGTGTGTGTGTGTGTGTGTGTATGTGTGTGTGTGTGATCATGTGTGTATGTGTGTGATCATGTGTGTGTGTGTGTGTGTGTGTGTGTGTGTGTGTGTGTGTGTGCCTGATGCCCACCACAGCCAGAAGAAAGCACCAAATCCCCCTGGAAGTGGAGATGTGGGTGACTGTGAGCCACCATGTGGGTGCTGAGGACTGAACCCAGGTCCTCTACAAGAGCAACAAGGGCTCTAAACTACTGAGTCATCTTCCCCACAGTGAAAAGACTCTTACACACAGGAGGTAATCTTAGCAACTAGGAAAAATGGGTAGACAGTTCCAAGGTGTGACAGTTTAAAACCATGGCTCCAAAGTCTCTAACAATTGTCCCATCAGGAAACGATGTCTGTGTCCCACCTCTCCAAGACTCTGAACAGGATCGTGGCTATCTTAACCTACCGAGTAAGGGAGATATGAAGCCACACGTTGAGTTCCAAGGAGAAGTCTCAAAAGACCTTGCAACACTTGCCTCATACAGCTAGGACTAGCCATAGAGACAACCACCTCGAAAACATCACGCTGTGGATACGCTGTTCCATCTGGGGCTAACCCAGCCCACATGCCAGGTATGTGTGGAGAAGCTTCTCAGTGACTTCAGTGCCTTCCATTCGAGTCATCCCAGTCCAAGCCCCGGAAACCTGGGAGCAATGACGAGCATACGCCATGTCCTTTACAATTCCCTGATCTGTAGACGATGTGAGCATTAGCCATGTTGCTAAGGTGTGGGTGATGAGTTACATGACAACACACAGCTGAACTAGAAGAGCAGAAAGGAAAAAGAAAAGAATCAAGAGAATAGAACTCTTCAGCTGGAGTGTACAATAGGAGAGACTGGAGTGCTGGAAATCTCCAAGACTATGCCTCCTCTGATGGACACATGGACCAGCAGTGGGAGGAGACCTTCTATGTAAGACGATGAGGCTGACTTAGAGAACACCAGCCCAGGCCTGTTCGTCACAGAAGGATCATTCAGGACCTTCAGATAGCCCAGGAGGGGTTGTAGTCTTTCAAATGCTCCTGCCCACAGACTCTGGACACTTTGAGGACTGAAGGACAAAAATTCAACTTAAACTGTATAACCAGTACACACACACACACACACACACACACACACACACACACAGGTACATAGCTTGTGAGATCTGTGTACAGTAAGAAGTAAAGGCCATCACAGTACTCCTGAGTGGTTTAACAGTACAAGGCTGCTGCTTGCATGAAATCATGTCTCCATATGCTTCAGGAGCATAGATCTTACATGCTTCAGGAAAGAGACAATTTCCTAAGTGGCAGCTTGATATTTGATTGTGCTGAGGCCAAGTTGTGCTCAGGGCTACAAATCATTTCACGGCCTGGTTGTCAGTACCCCGTCCACTAGACATAGGCACTGCAGTAAACATTATCCTATACATTGGCTATCTATCATATACACTGTAGTATAAATCATCTCACCCTTTGTAGATAACTACCACAGTATGTGTTACCTAGCAACACAAATTGATGCAAACTATCACAAAACTTCAGTGACGTAAGTACTTAATGCACTGCTCATGAGTCTCTTTGAGTCAGCTGGGAGATTTCACTGGACTTAGGAATGCTCACTTGGGCATCTACACTTAAAGGAAGGCTGGCTTAGGAGACTTGGCTGACCTCAGCTGACTTGGGCATCCTCACATATCTAGGGACTCCTCCTGGCCTTCCTCCTGGTATCTCATCTTCCATCAAAGGATCAAGAGAGATCCAAAGC